>JAOBAT010058209.1:6054-52389 GCA_026413305.1 Hydrozoanthus tunicans | reverse complement strand
CATGTTGGAACTACATCATTTTAACGGGGTCTTCATATTTGTTCAATACATTTTACTGTAAAATTTGTCTGGACATAGAATTTTTTCGTTATGTCGTAGACTTTATCAAGTAGAGGTTCATTAAATCGAGGCTTCACTGTAGTCCGTACTTGTTCCAACAACCAAGTTATGCATGTATAAGTATACGAGTTCTTACGGATACCAGGGAAAACGCCGGTCTAGTAAGCAATATGAACAGTGGAAATATGCAAAAAAAACCCTTTGATCTGTGGTCAGAAGCTCCCTCAGTCATGCAAGCCTCTAGACACTAGTATAACAGAAGTTTTATTTAGCGCATTTTATTTAGCACCTTTCTCTGACAGTGCTCCATTGTGAAAGATCTTAATCTATGCACATCATGGATTTATTGTTCTTTTCTTAAGCAAACCTGTTCGAAGTGCTGTGTTGATTGCGTCCAAGACTTCATAGAAGGATGATTCTGAAGGACCGTTTTCCAAATCCAACTCAAAATCAGATGAGGGTAGCGTTAACGGAGGGTGGTTGGCAAAACTCTCCAAGATGTCTCCTGAAATCAAAATTATTGAAAACTCTCAGGATTAAGAAAACTGAGGATAAATTGAGGATATTACACGTACGAAGTCTAACTCCTCGTGGAAAAAAGATTTCATTCGATCGCGTTACCTCTGCCAAGGCAACGCTCTACACCAATGGCATCTTGTTAAGGAAATGAAGACTAAAAACATTTGCCTTGTGGGTAGTTGGAACACAAGAAAGAATTTACGCATACTGTACCTGTTCTCAAAGCTGGTTCAACTTCTTCTGGCGGTGGAAACCAACCTCGCGGGCGTGACTTGGCTGGCCCTAACTGGTACTCTCCAAGGATCTGTTGCAGCTGGGCAGGATTCAGGGCAGGAAAGTCTCGTCTGATTGATGTCCAGTCAGCCTGTCAACAAAATAATCAGGACAACTATTAGTCTTAACAACAAGTTTAGGTACTATCCAAAAAGGGAGCTCCCTTTTAAAGAAAAGATAAAAAATTATCTCTCCCACACTATTCGTCATTTGCTTTCTTGTAACCTTACCCTTTCGTGAGGTTGTGTTAACATTTTCGTTTCCTTTTTTTGTTTCTCAAAGAGACTTCTTCGTTTTTCTCGTTTCCGTCTCATAATATGTCTTCTTCTGCCAAAACTATTTCTCGTTTTAAGTTCTTTTTTCTCTCCGTGTTAAAGCGAAGTGCCATTACTAAACCTGGCGCAATATCTACCCTCTTGCAAACAGCAGTTGTATTCCTTTATAATTTATCATACATTTCGGTAAAAAGTACATGTATTATAGTTGAAAGCAAAGGGATAGATGTAATAGTGATTCATTAAATTGAAAGTTAGAAATTTGGGTCAAACTTATCAACTCCTACACGTGCTATTACTGGTGATCATCGCCACATGAAGGTATTCGAAACTGTTCTAGTTACTAACTGTATTATTAAGTTGTACTGTACGTACTTGCAAGAGTTGAACTTTAGGCGTGGCAAGGAGATCTGCAGCTGTTGAAAGTCTCTTAAGATAATGCGCCGCCTCTTCCTGAAGGTCGCACTGCGCCGCCCAACTCTCCAGCATGTCTAGATTGCCTCGGATTTGGGCACCCTTGGCCCAGCGGTAAAACTTACCTAGACACAAAAGAAAAGAGAAAAGGCATTTAAATGAACACGTATAAGCTTTTAAATATTTCTCTTGCTAACAACACAAACTTTTGAATAGGAACTTTAGATTTTATGATGACCTATTACAATTTTAATTGTGCCTCCCCCCCCCCCCCAATATTTTTTTGCTTCCGCCGCCCATGAACAATACCTCGATTTTACGATACCAGGTTCCGCTGTAATTCAAAAGCATATTAAGAATACTAGAGCATGAAATACGTACCGCCAACGCTCTGACAGACCTCCCTCTCTATTAAGCCTAACCCCCCCCCCCCCGCAATCCCCTCCCCATCTCATAATAAAGACGAATAAGCTAAAACATAATTAACGAGTATTGTGTCACGAATATATTTTGTCAAGGGTTCTATCTGTTTGGTTTTTGAATAAAGCTGGTTATAATACTAGAGGAAGACAGAGTTTTTAGTTGCTGTTAAATCTGTTTGGTGTCCTGACTTCATCTTGTGTTTCTGGGTTCGGCTATTGGTAATTCTAAACCCCCTCTCCTCCCCTCTTCTCTCTTATAGATCCACGGGGGCTTGTTAGAGCGTCTACGGTTATTAAGAAAACTTGTGAGTTGACGTATAAAACAAGAGTAGATTAAACCCGTCTCCGCCCAGAACCGTGAAAGATATTGTGAGTAGCAATTGGTTTTTCTATTAAAATCTTACCTCCTCCGCCACGCTCGATGAGAGTGTTGAATAGTGACGCATTTGTGAAGAAGAACAAATAGGCGAACAGCTGGTGGACGATCTCGCCGTGGAGTTTGTACGTGTGGACGATATCGTAAGTTGATTGGAAAATATTGATGACTGCATCAACCTCTTGTGGTCTCTTATCGCCATCCTCCTCATCGCTAAATTGCTGAAACGGGTTGGTATCCAAAATAGAGGGCAGCGCAACATACAGCACCTACAAAATAACCATAAACCAAAGCTTGACCTTTTCTTAATCAAACCTGTCCGAGTCGGCGACACTGTGGCCGAGCGGTTAGCGTGTTAGACTCGTAATCTTAGGGTCGCGAGTTCGAGCCCCGGTCAGACCACTGTGTTGTGTCCTTGAACAAGACACTTTACCCGACTTTGTTCCAGTCGACTCAGCTGTATAAGTGAGTAACAGTTCTGCTGGGGGCTAACCAGAGATAGATTAGTGTCCTATCCAGCTGGGGGAGTCAAAGACTCTCAACCGCTTTACAATACTACAGAAAACGAATGTAAGCGCCGGCTCTATGAGCCACTTAGGCTCGGTGTTCGAAGTGCTGTGTTGGTAGCGTCCAAGACTTAATAGAAGGAAGATTCTGAAGGACCGTTTAATTTGTGATGCTAACGATCCTAGACTGTCAATAACTTTAAGATAAAGCACTTAGTTTTATCTATACTGATCAGTGGTATTTAAACTCTTGTTTAGTGTTTACTACCATAATCATTATTATCACTGTCATCATATGCATCATCACTGTCATCAAATGTTTAACAAACATGTGATGTTCTGAAATCCCCGCCGTATTTCATCAAAGTCCAATACGCGGCTTAGGGTTCATCATTTGTTCTAAATACAGATTCTACACGGCCGTAAGTAGCAAACCACACAGATTGGTAAACGATTGTTCGACGAAACATGATTTCTTCACTGTTCTTGTTTTTTTCTTCTTAATGAACCATGTACATATCCAAAACTTTCTGCTAACTCGTAGAGAACTGAATCTTAAATTTGTTTTTTTGCCATCTGTAACAAATATGTTAACTAGAGGTCTTGGGCCAAAAATAAAAAAAACACTCTTTTCCATGTTTTATACTTTGATAAAAAAAACGGGTTGATCAAATCGCGCGGTGTATCAAACTTATACCTAAATCGTGAAAACGCAAGATATTTGGTGTCCTCATTTTATTCAACAGTCATAGTACTTACTGTTGTTAATTATTTTATTGTACAAACCTCAATGCTATCACTGTTAACAAACCTTAGTGAGGTGATAAATGGTTTGCTGAAATGTGTACATGATCACTTCCTCCAAAAAACCAAGCAGCTCATTATCAGCATTCAACAGAGCCTCATTGACGTGAGCTGGTAACTGCGTTGGCTCGCTAATGTAGTGAGACATGTTCTCCTGAAGGGCGTGAAGAAGCTCCAGGGAGTTTGACATCCAGAATATCACTGGCTTTAGCTGCGGCAGTAGCTCTTCCAGTGCCACAATGGGGTCTGTATCTCTGAAACGTTTGCATGAGGAAAAAAGGATGATCATTAATTGGAAATGTTTTTGAGAAAAATATACCATAAAAATAGCAACAATTCTATAGAGTCTAATACAACGCAATTTGAATATTAAAACTTTTAAACAAGCACTTGGCAATAGTGTTGGAAAGACAAAGTTTAAATAAACCAATAAACAAAAAAGTTATCGTAGCTTAGATACAATTGACAGGACAGTAACAAGCAACTACATAGAGTTGAAAAATATGTTGTATTACATTAATAAAACAGGACAATTGCCTATTACATGCATAAAGAGAACAGTTTTGTGTAGGGCAACAAAGTAACCAGACAATATAATGAAAATTGACAGCACTTTTAAAACACAAAACAAATGATGAGCAAGTGTTATTTCATACCCATTAGAATAATATTATGACTTACTTTTCAATTGTGTTGCCAATCTCTGAGGTCCTTTTCTAAACAAAGAAAAAGGAATAACTGCTTAATAATAGTCTTCATGGTTGTTTGGTATTGGCAGAAGGTTTGGCAGTGTGCTTGCAGCAGATTTCAACAACCTGCTGCCATAGTTACAAAATATTTATATATTGGGAGTTTGCATGGGGAAAAACGAACTTGGTCATTTATAGTAGATGAAGTAAGGCTACCTAGTTCAAACATTATGGAGTTAGACTCAAGTAACTTGATCTAAACCTCATCATACAAAATGTTGATATCCCTAGCATTATTCTTAAAATGTCACATGTTTATCTTAACAACACCATCATCATCACTCTTACTAACATTTTATTATTACTCACCATTAATCATCACCCTGATTACTACTACATCACTACTGTTACTGCAAATTATAACTGTATCAATTTATTCCAAAAGAAGAACTCGGGGGTGAAAGGGTATGGGCGGCCATCAGAAAAGTCACCAAAATACCCAAAAAATATTAACTTGAGGGACAAAAATTTTCCACCCAAAGAAACACCTTTTGTCCTAAAAATCACCAGATAAAAAAATCTGGATAATTAGTAAGTCAACTTTAAGTCCCCTTGTGTTGAGCTGAGTTTGATATGCATCAAATAAAGGTGCAAGCACAATAGGATATAATCCCGAAGGACTTTTGTCTTAAATTCTAATTCTTATTCTTATTTGGGCAATCTATCTTTACAACAGGGACACTCACCCAAGCCACACTCTGTATGGTTGTGGAAATATTCAACATCAGCTGTCTGGTTTGTACTTCTGAGTGGTGTCTAGCAGAATGCTCGATACACATTATCAACAAATACGCTGTTGTGAATTTGTAGCACTCACTATTTAGATCAAAGACATTAGTTATCATTTCCAGCAAATCATCTTCTTTCTCCACAACAAAAGAAATTGTTAATCTATGTTCATCTGGGGGCATTTCATTGTGATTCGAATCACCATTCAATGCCTTTGCAAGCTCAGATGTCTTATCTGACAAAGAGTATGAGTTTGACAACCCATTATGTAGTGACCCTGGGTTTTTGAAGTCTTTCTCAGTCATTGATTCATTTCCATGGTGTAAGGCTCTTATCCACCTAAACCAATGAGTGTCGTGTACCTCCTGTGTAGCATCCTTAAAAAGGAATATATAATATGATCCAAGATTTATCAAATCCCCAGGATAAAGTTTTGTATTGGTCCTAATTGAAATGCCATTTATTCTAACATCTGCATTCTTGTGAGGTTCTAAATATGGAACAAAATTTACAATGCAATCTTCGGCATCAAAGTCTTCCTCACTGGTTTCAACCCTTTTGCTAATAATACAGTGTTGTGAAAGAATGTCTGGCGCAAGAAGCAGTATGTCAGGTCTATGATCATCATGAGTATTTTCATGGTAGCCAATGACAGCCATTTGTTCGTCAAGTCTATGAACTAATAAGTCTTCATTTTCATTGTAACCTCGCAGAAGAAGAAGATAGGGTGTGTCCACTGGTGCTGAAAGTGGGGAGAACAAAACTGACTGTCGTCCAGAGCTATTAGCATCATCAACATAAGGGTGTCCATGTTCATGGGTTGTAGACAAGGATGCTGTATCACTAGTGCCAGTCTCTCTCCTAAGGTCAGAGTAGGGTGATACCCCCTTTGCAATTGCCATACTACTTCTTGGGTTAAAGAATGAAGTATTCTGGGTCTCTATTTTCTTCCTAAGCTCAAACCTTCGAGAGAATCCTGTTTCTGGTTTCCACAAGGCTTGAAGAACAAGTGGCCGCTCCTTGTCGCTACTGACTCTTGAATATTCTGTGATCCACTTGCCAGTGTTGTTGGAATCATTAGCTGGAGTTCCAGCTGATTTTGCAAAGTATCCAATCACATCACATAAAACATAATCTGAAGCTTTATTAGGATCTAGTGAGTATCTTTCTAGTGCCTGTCTTACTATTTCATCAGCTGTTGTAAGGTCTGTTGCTCGCACACTTTTGTAGTTTGACCCAGGTGAAACATGGTCACCAAACACTTTCAGCACTCCTGGAGCAAGCTTGTTTGTCGATAGTTCTACCTGCTTATTGCTACCAGAGGCTCCTTTCCGAAAGTTAAGCAATTTGCTAAATGACCTTTTCCTTCGCCTTTGAGCCTGATTTGCTTTATGGGCGTGGTGGGCACTCCTATCTGGTGCCCCTGATGAGCCATCGAAAAACAGTCCTAAAGGGCTTTTTGCCCTCCCAGAACTAGAACTCAAACTAAAAATGTTCTTTGCTTTCTCACTTGCACCCTTAAATGATCCTGAACTGCCATGAGATGAAAAAGATGTAACTGATCCCTGCTTACTAGGTTGTGGGCTGATTGTTTGAGTTGGACTTCCCTGATATGGGTTTGATGAACTGCTTCCTGAACTTTCAGGACTAACAGTAGCAGATCTATCAACAAGCTGCGGAGATCCGAGAGCACCATTTGAAAACGGGACAACACCTAGTCTGAGGACAAAACGTGGAGTCTTCTTTGCGTTCAACGCAATTTCTAGCGGGTTGTCAGAAGGGTCCAGACAGATTTCATCTGCAAAATTACAGTGAAAAAACTTTAAGATTGTTTTGTAAAAAGCAAAACTGGATAAATATGTCTTTTGGACTTTTTAAAAAACTAAATGTGATTAACTTATACTTGTAATTTTGGATGAAAGCCCTCTTACCATAAATTATTAGTAATTACCATACAAAGTTTATATTTAAAAACAAGGGTGAAAAGCCTTCCATAGTCCTAATAAAAATTATTATTAATGTGTAATAGAAAGGGTAGGTGCTAAAGTGGTCTAAAGCAGTGATATTTTGACCTTTTAGGTTGTGGGTTCAATCATTTGATCCTAATTTTACCATTCCGGATAATTTTAATACTAAAGTTTTTAAATTTCCTCCAGATTGTCAGGGCAATAAAACATCTATTTCAAATTTAAAATTCAAAGAGTCTTTTGTTTTATTTGTAACTTCATAAGAAAAACTGACACCTGCGTGGATAAAGTTCATATTCCATGTATATATATTTCAGAATAGGCCCATGCCAAGTGAACACACCCTAAAGCTTGCCTTGTAATACTGACCAGTATAATGAGGGGCCATGGGACCACAAGAACTACTTCTATGTATCCGGGTTTCATTATGAACAGAACCCCAGTTTAATGAAGTTACCAAAATAACACCAAAAGGATCGTTATATCGGGATTAAAACAAAAATCATAGCAAAGGGCAGCCAAAAGGCTAACCCAGTAGGCCAACTGTATTTCTTAAAACAGCTGTAATAGCTGACAAAGGACAAACTAAAAACCCTTAAAACTTATGGTATGTCGAGATGTTTATGTTTTCAATTAATGTTACATTTAGGCTGGTACTCAGTCGCCTGAACTCAAGAAAACTTTGTTATATTGGGGTAAAATTTGTCACCAGGACCCAACATTTCAACATTTGGTTCATTAAAACAGGGTTTTCATTTTACCGGGGTTGGTTGTACCAGGGTTCCATATATAGGTGCCATTAGGTGCCATACAAGTTGCTAAAATTTTATTGGGACCAAAAAGTATACTTTGCTATAATGGAGACCTTGCCAGTATATGCAGGTTCATTATACCAGGGTTCCACTGTAGCTCCAAGTTTCAAGAACTGCTTTTTAACCAAAGTCATTACTTGAGATCTTTTAACACAGATAAGCCCCTTGTTTATCTTACTATCTGCTACAGTGTCAAATTAAAACATACAAGTTACTACACCAACCAAGTCAGAGAATGAATAGGCATTCAACCAAAACATATATGTCAGATAACCAGAAAATTGATATTATTTTCCTGACTATAGCAAACATTTTCATAGAACAAATTTGAGAGAATTTTACTTTTTAACTTCAATAAATTTGGTTTGTTTGATAAATTTTTCATTACTAAATGTACGTGTCTTTATTTTGCGTGTGTTATGTAAGGAGAAGTTAGGGACTGAAAGGATTAACCGAACTATATTTAGCTATTCAATTAACAGTGACGAAAAAAAATTCCGGTCAATTCATGTCATTGCTCAAAAGATTACTGATTTATCTTACTTTTATTTTAGCCCACCCAGATGTCGCTTCCGGGACAAAAATAAACAGTTTGTCAACCGATGACAACTCCACAGCGTGTCGGAACTGTAACATAACTTTCGAAAATAGTTTTACGAGCAATATTGCACGAAGTAAGATACAAAAACTTCTAGAAATATAAATGCCAAGAAAACTTTTAAAAACATAAAAGGTACAAAAACTCTGACGCACAAAAATCACGAAACACCTATTCCGCTATTGTTCACGCGCGTCGCTATCGCTGCAGCGCAATTACAAGAATGGGCTTGAGCAAATAAACGTACAATCAAAAATATTAATCGCGTTCTTTATAAAAGAGTGTTGGTTTTTTATATTTATTCATTCATACCCTAGAATGTTTATTACTGGTCCTAGATAAGTGCTTTGAGTTAAAGATTGTGCATATGTTTGACCTCATCTTTCAATTCTGGACAGTAGAACCCCGCGTCTAAAAAGCAAAGTTATACACAACACCGGAAACTGCCGAAACTATGCAACCTGCAGACAAAGAAATACCACAAACAAAATATTAAAGAGTGGAAATAAAAAATCTCTAAAGCTTTTTAGCCATGTGTTGTAAATGCTAAAGTGCTGTGTACACAATTCACAAAGCTTGCTAACTAGTAGCAGTGCATAGTTTAAGACTTCGTACCGATCGTGGTTTCGCCGATCTCAAATACAAAACACAAACAAAACTTATAAATATATTCCACTTGCCTTCGTCATACACCTCGTAAAGTTTTGCTTTCTTTTCAGCTGTGGATTGAACCAAATCTGGCTTGAACTTCTCGATCAGCGTTGGCAAAAGTTCGGACACTAAAGTTCCATTAGTAAGTCGCACCGCTTTCGTGAGTTTCTCATTCCCATCTTCAAAGTAAAAACGCAGCGCCCCTTCGAAGTTCAAATCCTATGAAAGAATATTTCATTGTGCTGTTACAATATCACACATAGCAAGAAAGCAACAAGGAGATTGTTTGGTAGAAATAACTGCCGTGTCCATCAAATAAAGGCGTTTATCAAAAGTGTAAAAATCCAATTTTTTCGCTAGTTGACTTAGCGCTTCAACAACCATGAAAAAAAAGTTAGACAAAAGTTTAAAAGTTTATGTTACAACTTTGATAACGGACAGAATACATTTCGTTGAAGCGTGAAGACGTCAAGCAATTGTTTTTATTTACGGTCGCAGCACAAGCGAGTTCCAAAAAAATATATAACTCGCTTGGCATAAACCCAACATTCATTTCCCATTCGAGCCCGTCTCAACTTGTTGTACACGAACATCAATGGGTTCCCCTCAAAATATTTCATTAAGATGACAACTTCTGGTACACGATTCTCACTTCTTTTAAAAGCCTATTATAGTTTTGAGGCATGATAAAACTTGTGGATGTTTTTACCTCTCTGAGTGTAAGTTTGAAGGCACCCAATTGGTTTCTCTTATTATATGAAGCAATCTTCTCCGAAAGCTCCCTTCTATTGATCTCCAACTCAGTTTGCTCATCTTGCGGTTCGGACTTATCAGAACAGTGTGCTTCCTCCGCAATGTTTCGCAAATGAGCTAAAATCCGAGGGTCCGAGAGGATATTGGAGGAAGACCGCTTGGCAAACAAGCCCTGAGCTTCTTCTGCAGTAATCCCGCTTTCCATCCCTCAAAGGAGGAAGCCATTCGATTTCTAAATTCTTCGATGCAACATTTTGCTTTGTCGATTTCAGTTTCAGCGCCGACTTATTTATTCACCCGTCCGTTATTATTCAGAGTCGCTGATTCTGACGTTCGTATCAGGGATTACCAGCCGCGATTTGATTGGCCAAAATATAATAGAGGTTAATCGTTTCCTGGGAAAACTCTTGGCAAAACATAACGACCGTGCCATTAAAGCTGATATAAATATATTTGAAGTTCGGTAAACATACAGAGGGCAATAAGTGTATTCTGATAATTCATTATAATTAAGAACCCTTGTTGCAATGTATGAATCTACAACTATTTCTTGACCCCTAACAGTTTCCAAGTCCTTAAGATACTACAATTATCAGCTCAGTCCACTCACGCATAAAGTATTAGAAAAATCTTTAAAAAACATCATGTAAAGGAACAAAAAGATATATTAATCATAATCAATATGGTTTGGCACATGCCACACTGCTAACCCTTCCAGATTACTACTGACCTTCTCTCGTTTTTGTATATATTGCCTAAAACTACATAAAATTTAAATGAGCTACCGTTATTTATCCATTGACCAGCATAAAATCGTCTATAAGTATAATCAAAGAAACAAGTTGGTGCTTCATGACTAAGAAGGAATTTGGTTAACAATTTATTCTGGTCTGTTTGTATATAGATTAGGTAAGGCAAAACAGAACAGAGGCTTACTCTAAAACTTTCTATTTATGGCATAGTGAAAGAGAGCAGAATTAAAAATCCATAACTGAGAATAGCATTATGAGCATTGATAATGCAAAAAAACTCTTGAGTCTTGACTTGTGATTGGTCAGTTCTCAGTTGAAGTACAAAGAACCCTACTTTTCCAACAGTAATAAACAAACTGATTTTTAAAGATAACAGTTTATTAACAAATAACTTATAATCAATGTTAGAGCACTGTCAAAAGCTCTTTACATCAAGCTATCTGATTTAATTAAATATTGCTAACAAACAAGTATAAAAAATGATCTAAATAATACGTTAATTAACAAATTGACGAATGCTTTCATAAATATTTTCAGCAGTTACACCTGGGCCAGTATCTTAACAGTTAGAAAAAAAATCTTTTTGAACTTACACAAATTGATCAGATGGATTATTTTGCCTCCTCGACTTCTTTCAACTACAATGCAAGTTTTGGCTTGCATGCAAGTCTCCGTATGCGCAAGTGGTAGAAAAAAAGGCAAATCTGGTGGCTTGAATGGCCCACAATGGTTGTCATATGTAGGGGCAAATGATATTGTACGCCGGGTAAATTGAGCAGACGACCAAAGCAAGACCATATTCCAAAATCTTTTTCAAAGCTACCTTCCTTTCCAGCTGCAATTTCATTCTGGAATCACGGTCACCAAACAAGACTGACAGCGGTTATCGCCATGGCGTCAACACCACGGCAACGATCGAATTCCAAAATGGCGTCGAAGTGGGTTCGAGATTTATATATTATTCGGTGCTTTTTTTCCCCACATCTGTGATTAGCAAGGAGTAGAGATAAAAACACGATACATAAACAATAATGCCCTCAAGCTCATCAAGTTCGACGTCAAACTCTTCGCTTTCAAAAGAGCGGGAGACGGATTTAAGACCCCCAAGGTATTGTTGCGGCATATTTGTTTATTTTGAAAATTGACTTTTGGTAGCACGAACGGGGCAGTTTTCGATACTTATCAGCTGCGTTTCTTTTCATTTCTAATAATCAAAGACAACCAACAAGGCCTTGGGCAATAACCCACTCGGATATTGAAGTCAGAAAGGGAAGCAAGTCTCCCACTGCGAGGTAAAGTCTTAGTGATTAGTGTTTCGAGTTACTGCTGCTAAATTATTGATAGTGTTTGGCGTCACCTCTGGTCATTGTATGTTTATAGTAAATTTTGAACGCTTGTTTGATTCAAGAATATTTCGAATGGTTAGAAACTAGCGCTTTTCCTTTGTTTAAGATACTTAAAACTCTATTTGACATATAGAGGTTTAAAAATTTTTCGTGACCGCAGTTTTGAAATCATTACGATATACAACGTATAGTATACAAGTTTCTTGTCTAAGTTTATGTAACTAAGGATAAGAAATCATCTCGTAAATATCTTACTTATATGTTAATAGCCCTCCAGTTTTACTTCTTAATGAAAAGTTAAAGAAAGCGAAGATTTTCATGCAACAAATGAACATGCAGTTTAATGTAAAATGGATTATATAAAAAACTACCATTAATCTAAAGGCGACAGTGCGCATTTGAAAATATTTCATACATGTTATGTTTATCTCTCTCAGACACATAAAGCTCTAAAACAACTTTGAAAGCATATTTTTTCATATCAGTTGAAAATGGGCTGAATGTAAAACTTCAAATGTACACTTGAGATCATGCATGACTGTTACAAACGAATAGAGGCATGCAAGCGCATCATTATATGTGCAACCCTATAACATCTATAGAATAAACAGAAAGAAAAACATGTTGCCGCAGATGGGATTCGAACCCACATCCCCGGATTTCTAGTCGGGTGTGATGACCACTACACTACCGCGACAACAATGCTGGCAACATAAAATCCTGGGGACGTGGGTTCGAATCCCATCTGCGGCAACATGTTTTTCTTTCTGTTTATTCTATATATGTATTTCTCTAGGATGGGTTCCCCAAATATTCATAGAATGTACCTATAACATCTGCAGCTACAGATATATTACACTCATCACATGAGTACCCTATCTTTACAAATGCATGGCTTACAAAAACTGAGATTCATCGACTCTGATAATCTAAATGGTCAAAATTCTCAGGTTATTTAGTAAGTCTCTCTTTAAGTTAAAAACCACAGTAAGTAAGGACTAAGTATTTGGCAACCAGTTGATTTGATACTAGTGCTGTGTGTAACAATACTTGAATAAGAGTAAAGGTTTTAAGCATCTACTAACCTCAAGCAGAAAAGTCTTTTGTCTTGATAACTTCTAATTTGTGTCTTTAATAAAATTTATACTCAGATTTGGAGTATTTTCTGGCTCCCTGGCTTTAGACTATACATCAGCTTCTCAGATGCATAGAAAGAATCCATCGCACCCAGTCAGCAAATCTGTATTTTATGTTGTTATACTTAAATGATGATAGTAATAATAATAATAATATTAATAATAATAATAATAATGATAATAATAATAATAATGATAATGATAATAATAATGATTAATAAAAATAATGATAATAATAATAGTGCTAAGAATGATGATAATAATAATATTAATAATGATGATGATGATAGTAATAAAAATGATACTATTTTCTTAAGATGATGTAACATATTACACTGAATTACAAGTTACTAATTAAAGTGTCCAAAAGTGGGCAAATACACATTCAATATTTTTATAGAAAAATATGATTTAAATGAGTAGAAACAATATAAGTAAGATATTACTTGTTAATAATATATTGTATTTTAAAATCAGTCTACTTAAATATAAATTCTGGAATCTATCTCAGTGTGTTGATTTAATAACTATAATAATGATGGTTATGATAGTGATGATTGCAATGATAATAAAGGTGACACTTGATTAACAGAAATCAGCAAGTTAAACAAAGAGGGTATAAAACCCGAAAAGAGAGAATACGTGAAGAAGATGCCAGTAGTTATGCAGAGGCCTGGGTAAAACCTACTTGTACCAGACCTCCATGGGAAATGCTATCAACTGCAGGTTCTGCTCCCCCAAGAGCCCTCACTTTGACCTCCATATCCCAGGCTCATCAACTCCAGGTGTGTTAGTAGTGTCAAACAGGGTCCCTAAAATGAAATCCCATTGTGTTTTTTTCAATTGAAGGGTCTAGTACAAAAATGATGTAAGTGACTTTGAATGAAATAATAAATTATCCCATTGGTTATGAAGAGATAATAGCGATATAATGTAGAGAGAAAAGACAATTCAATCAAAAGTCACTTACGTCATTTTTGCACTAGACCCTTCAATTTGGGGGGGGAGGGGATTTGAGAATAAAAGGGGATTATGATTTCCAGTATGAAAATTTGGGAAAATTTAGCCATCTATCTTAAAACCTGAAAACAATTAAATTCACATTAATACTGCAAACCTAATAATATTATTATTAATAAAAGACTTCCCTAACATTTCTTTTTCCCCATAATAGGGAGATTTAATTTGAGATATAGAATTTGAAATTTAGAATGAAGAAAGTTAGTAAGTTCAAATTTTGTTCATAATTCAGCCTAGTAAAATTATTGTTTTGAAAACAACTTTAAAAACAGTTTTCAAATCAGTTTAACCCTGAAGATCTATGATCTTTAATTTGAAAATGTTTAGTTTTAAAAATATACAATGTTTATATATATTATATACCAGTTTTTACATATATAGCTTCAAACAAGTCTAATTTTATTTCATTAATTGTGTGACATCACAGCTGTGTTTTAGTTGTGTGACACATCATTGAAATAACAGTAAGTGTATTATAAATTATGCATAATGCCTCTTTTCTATGGAAACAGGTGGCAGCTGTTAATACTCTAGGGTTTCATTGACAACACAGTGTCTCTTAGGATCTACCAAAACTTCATAAGATTTGCTGCAATTTCCTGTTAATAAGCATAGTGTAATTCTCTAACACTTTTTCTGTTGATAAAAAAGGTTTAATTGGCTCTATTCTTAAATTAAGTGGAAATAAGTGAATAACAAACACTAAAAGAAAAAATTTAAATTGATTGTGGCAGTGAGTTTTTGCATTTCAATGACTGGTGATTTTTTAAGTGTTTGTCCTAAATAGATAAAAAAGATTTGCTTATATTCATAACCTAGTTAAAAATTAGTAAGATTAAGGCTCATGGAAGCTAAAGACCAGGTAAGTCCACTCATATTTCATTGATTTTTTCAGTGTTGAAAACATCACATACATCACATTTTTGTGACTGTTTAGCATGTGTTATAAATATACTGTAGCTAGTATGTCTTTTGCATTTAGTTTTATTACTTATGCAAAACTTAAAAACCAAAAGTTGATGATAGAACTTATTAGAGAAATTAATTTTGTGAAAATACTGATTATCTTGCTCACTGACCATGCTTTTATATATATACATAAATTTCTGTTATTAATATCTGGTTGTAGCTCATTTACAAATCCAGTTAGTGTCAGACATGTTTATATCCATTTCTTTAAACTCAAGTTTGTACAATTTTTGTCTCACCTCCTAAAATATATTTATAAAAATTATTTGTTTGGGAACTAATTCTATCAACAAATTATAGTATTTTCTAAGAACTTCTAGCATTATAATCAGAAAATTTATGTACTAATTCTGATAGTTAAAAGTAATTTTCTACAATCAGAAGTTAGTTGTGATTGAGCCTTGTGAATTCAAGTTGACTTATGTTCATTTATCTTAATATTTGTTTGAATATTAAGTAAATAATCTTGAAAAATTTCTATGTAAAATAAATTCTTAATTATAGTTTTTATATTTAGGACTAAGTGTTATTTTTTTAACATTTTTAGATTGTAATTTATAGAAGTATTTAATTTATTGTTGTAAAACAATAGTTTTGTACTTTGATTTTCTTTCAGTACATGTAGAGATGCTGCTAAGAATACTTTGTAAATATTTATTATTTTTGTTATTGCTATTATTAATATAGTTATAAATACATAATATTGATATTTATTATGTTGAATGTTCTTGTATATATTTTACAAGCTCTAAAAGTTTTGTTTATGTTGTAGAAGAAATCATTATTGGGTTTTGTATATGCCACTCATTATCTTCGAAAACATTATTATAAAATTTTTAAACAAAGATTTTTGATTTTAGGCCTAAATGGAACATACAAGAACCAATAATCATATTCATCTTATTATTTTAATATTAGGAAGTGCTTGGCATGGAAGCAGCCCATGCAGAAGGCCAATCATCAAGTGATTGGTTGAACAGACACAGTATCAAGTCAGAAGGATTGAATTTTGATGAGATTCTAGACTCTGGTATTCGTATCAAGTAAGTGGTGGGATTGTATGCTCCTCATCCCCCCCCCCTCCCCCCTTCCTCCCACAGGTTGTGAAGTCCACTATTTGTTGACCAACTATTTAAAAAAGCAACACCCTACAGCTATGTTTTACTAATTTTTGTTTTTGAAGTTCAAAAGCGTGAATAATATCTCTGGGGTTTTTATTTATTAGGTTGGCAGACAATCTAATTTTTAAAGTATCCAGAGGAAGCATACAGCCCGGTTCCCCCCTGAGATTCATGCCTTCTGCTCTCATTTGGTCCCCTCCTTGTTCGATTGCACCCTCTTGCAAAAAATTCTGGTGAAGGGCCTGATATTAGTTATTGGGAATAGTTTATTGGATATAAGCTAGAACTTATGACTTAACTTCAATGAAATTAAATGTTTGAAATTACTTCTTAGAACTGCCAAAACTTCGATTTTAAAACTTGGTGTAAGTTTGGTATGAGACAACCCCTCTGCATATACACTGGGATGTATGGTATTTGTTAATGATTTTATAATTCATTGAAACCTTGATTTTGTAGAGCCCCCTCTGACTTGTCTGATCCTGATACTCAACATTACAAATTTGATGAGGCCAGGTTACAAGACTATGAGTTCAAGCTCAACAAGTAAATTATTATTATTAGTATTGTTTTATTATTATTATTATTAGATTTGCTATTTTTTTGTTAAATTATGCAGTTTATTAAGCTACTAGCAGTACCAGAAACTTATCATTTAAGCTTTCTTAATTGATCAGGATGACTAACACAAGTTTTATTATATTGCAAAAGAATATCACTCGGTTCTAAAGTCTGAAAAACATGTGAAACTTTTTTTGATGTTGATATCCAGAATTCAGACGGAACAAGTTGCTAGAGAAACAAAATAATCAAGAAAATGATAAACCAGTATTTTAATTTAGATCAGTTAAAAATGTGGTTATGTGTCAGTTTTTAAACACCCTTGCATAATATATTTGCAACAATCATGCCCTAATATTATGTACATGAGATTTGAACTGCACTTTATTCCTTACAGTGTGATTGAGTTATGCCAGGAGAGGGTTAGATGGCTGCTAAAAGGAAGCCGAAGGGTAAGTTATTAAACTGTTGAGCTATTAAATATTGACCAATGAATTGTTTAGAGTATAAGAAGCCTGAAGAAAGGGAAAACAAATGAACAAATACTTTGAAACAAATCTAATTCCCAGATGGGATTGGAACCTCTGGCTCTTGGTTACAGGTCTGACCTTCCTCAGCTCACTGCATGGTAACTGAAACTGTTACAGTTTGTGTTGATGTGGATAACTGTAATGTTTGAGTCAGTAATTAGAATGTTACAATTAAGTACAAATCCTGTCTGCATGGGAATTAGAATTTTTGCTTTTTAAGTCTACCTGAAAGAACCTGTTCCCTTACCATCAACACTGACCTTTCTTAAAAGTTGAAAGACCTAGTCTAGAGCTTTCTATGTATGTCTGCAGTATTGATAAAACCAGCTTCTTATATTCTCAAAAAACTCAAAACATAGATAATGTTTAAGCATTGTGTTATACAGTTTTCCAATTCAATCTTGTACTCATTCCTTATCTTGATTACTATTTCAATATATATGTAAGCATGAAAAATTTTCTGCCTTTTGTACAATCCTGAAAATATAGCACCTAAGGTCATCTTATAAAATTGAACATTGAGTCATGGCGTGGATTTGATTACATTTATGTAGTTTGATAATAATTGTTGTTCTGTGTAGTCTTTTGGGATGATTAAAGGGCAAAATGTAGCATTATTGGTGGATGCATCTGATTCAAACTGTGGATATGGAAGACTACAGCTTTTTCAAGAATCATTACAGGTTGGTAACTTGTAAATAAGACAGTGGAAACATACTTGTATAGTTTATATATTGCCAGGAACAGTGCTTTTTGATTTTGGTACATCTTTAGAACATAGGAAACTATTCGAAAACTTTACAGTTTTCTGCAGCGGTCATTTCTAATGATTTTGGCCAGGTAAAGGTTGGTCACTAGTTGTGCTACTTTTGGAGCATCTCAAAGCTTTTGTTATATCAATTCCCTTGTTGAGCAAAGAAGATGATGAAGATGAAGTACAGCAGGTTATAGTTAGTGACATGGCTGTGCCATATTAATTATAGTCCCTTTTTGGTTCTACATAGGTCTAGGCATGCTTCCCCATAAAACGTGAAATCTGGAAGCTCTTAAATGCTATTTCCAGCATTCTGGGCACCAAATTGTTATTATTGTTTCAATAGGCACTAACTTCCGATCTCTAAATTTAGGGGAAAATTAAATACATCCAAGTGAAAGTAAATATTAGATTTGTTTTAAAAGAATCGATGCGTGTTTTCAACCTTTGAAAACCCAAATAAAAAGTTTCAAGAAAACTTCTGAACTTGCAGTTTTACTAAATCAGCTTAAGTCTACCTACTGAGCTCAGAAACCAATTTTTTTCCAAGAAGTCAGTTTCTGCTTTTAATCTTATGTATACACTACAGAACTTTGATGACCATGTCTAGTGGGAACAGGCAACTTACGTTACGAAATAAATGACACTTGCATCACAATAAGAAAACCTGACATAAAATCATAGATTAAGTTAATAGTGCCACAAGTTCATTAACCCAGCTATTAAGTGTTACCCTTGGTGAATAAAGAAATTATATTCTTATATCAAATTAGTTAGTGAAACCAGTTATTTGAGAAATTTAGAAGTGAACTCGTCCTTTTCTTCTTTTATTACCAGGAGCTGATAAATGAACAGTTGGCTAGCAAAGACAGGTTGTTTCTAGTTTCGTTTGGTACTCAAGCAAAATCACTGTGGACAGTGGTCAGAGACAATAACTGCAGAATGTGAGCAATATATTCTCTGACTTTTATCAATTATGTTCCTTGGTATCATCCTATAAAACACTGACTGTTATACTCTGGGGACAATCCTGGAATTAATGTAGCTAATAAGCTTGTAACTATACCTTAATTGTTGCTGGAACAATGTCTTCTACAATGTTTACAAGTAAGTACTACATATAGATTCTGGAATTAATGTAGCTAATAAGCTTGTAACTATACCTTAAATGTTGCTGGAACAATGTCTTCTACAATGTTTACAAGTAAGTACTACATATAGATTCAATTGAGGCCTTTTCACTGGAAACGGGAAAAAATCCAAGTTTCGCCGATCTGCAGCATCAACAAAAAAAACATAAACCCACACAAAGCTGGAAAGAGAAAAAGTCTTTAACATCGGTGGGATTCCAACCACTAGACTAACACCTCGACCAAACTCCAGCTGAGTCTATATGTAGCTCAGTTGGGTAGATTTCTTTGTTGGTCGTGGGCTCGAATCCCAACGTGGTCAGAGAATTTTTTCC
Source organism: Hydrozoanthus tunicans (assembly GCA_026413305.1). Classification (NCBI taxonomy): domain Eukaryota; kingdom Metazoa; phylum Cnidaria; class Anthozoa; order Zoantharia; family Hydrozoanthidae; genus Hydrozoanthus; species Hydrozoanthus tunicans. The sequence goes on along the minus strand of JAOBAT010058209.1, from coordinate 32,827 downwards.
CTTTCTTTTTTGTTGGTTAATGAGGTTTTTTGTTGATGCTGTTGATCAGCGAAACTTGGATTGTTCCCCGTTTCCGTTTCACTGAAATCTATATGTTGTATTTACACATATGCCACTCTAGAACAACACTCTTTGGTAATGTCTATCAGGTTTTCTTCCTTTTTCCTAGCAGGCAACGATCCATTCCTTGACGATAATATCGGATTTTTTGTTTTTGCAGAACATAACCTGTTGCAACTTACGTTCAAATAATATTTCGAAAAAAAGGTTTTTAAAGATTTGGCGAAATACTTTGCGGATGGAACTCATCCTTTTCATGACCCAAAACGTGGTCTGGAAACGTAGATTTTACATTAAATATAGAACTGTCTAGAAGAAAACCAAAGCTCTGCCATACCTTTAGTCCGAGAAACTCTTTAGCTAAGAATTTCCTGGGAATTCAGTTCTTCCTCAATCGGGGTTGTGCAATGTTTTTAATATAGTCTTAAGACGAGAAAGCCTTGGTTTCAATGGACAAGAGACTCGGGGGTAAATCGTGCTTTACGAGAGTGAAGAAACTTCAAGAAATCTCAGTTTCTACGAAAACCAAATGAAAAATGTTCGAATTCAAAATATTTATGAACGAAATGTTCTTGCTTGTATGCATCAAGAGCCTCGTTGGAAATCTGGAAAGCCTAACTTCTTTGGAATCCAGCCTTTCTCGGAGGAAATTTAGAGATGTTCTATAAAAGCATGCAATGAAACTCTTTAGATTTTACTGAAAAGTAGGAGAGGCTCGTAATACTTCATGGATAGGTTTGGAAACATGAAAAATAGCCCGACTTCCTTCAGGAAAGTCTAGCAAGTATTTTTTTAAAGTATTAAAAAGAACTCAAATTAAAAACTTGACATTGCAGAATGGAGGAGGCAAGATGGTGGGTGAACGACTTGAGGCCCTCCGGAGGTTGTAACCTTCTAAATGCTTTGAAACAGGTTCTAAAAAGGAAGGCCTTAGACTCAATTGTACTTGTACTTGGAAGCAGGTAAGCTTTTTTCTTTCAAAATACGACTTCCTCACGGAAATAATAACACTTGTATTTAGCTGTACAAAATAGGCTAATTGGGGACACTATCAAGTTAGTTGGACGATGTTCTATTTTTTTAGTTATAAAGATTGAGCTTAAATTACATTACCTGTTAACTGGCGCTAAAAACCCTAGTCAAATTAAAAAGTTTGGACTCTGTAATTGAAGTCATTTTTGAATGAATTATCTGAAATAAAATTTTTAGAAAAGAGGTGCATTCATTGGTAAGAAAAAATATTTTTGACAGTCTTTGCACTTTAGGCTTGTTTGAAGAAACCGTGCTCAAACATTCCCGTCGCGATTTCTCTACATTTATGAAAAGAGTGATAACTGCCAAACCTCATTGAATATCACTACACGAGTCGAATAATGTTCACCAAACAGTAAAGTATTATTATAAACCAATTATGAGTTTAATTCTTTCATTTCTAGCCCTGATCAGAGTCCTAAGTTAATCTGCGAGTATGTGAAGGAATCCCTTGCTGGTCGAAAAGCTCCCCTCCACACAGTGGCGTATGATTGCAGTGTGTCAGCAACAAATGTAAGTACTGGATTTTCTTCAACGAGATAAGAAGAGAATCCCATAATATCCAGGACTAGTCAATTTCCAAATAAACAGAGTTTCTCGATTTTAAGTTAGAAAATCGATCTTTTCTTGCTGTTACTTCAAGTGTTAAAGTTTGTTGTTTTCTCTCGCTCTGTATTTTTTGGTAATCGAACACCTTAGTCTATGGCTTCAGTCTTCTGCGATAAACTTTTTGATTATGATTGACTGCTAGTAAGATACTTAACAACTGACAGAAACAAGAACTAGAAATTTGGTACACAATGTTCAACTTACTAGTTAAGGTTCATAGCCGCCGATAGAACAAAAAACTGGTAAATCAGTGGACATCCTATGCTACTCGTTAGTGTAAATACACAACAGCGACAAAACTTGAAGTAGCAATTTGGTTCATATCACTTGCTAGTATAAATGACGTACAAGCCAATAGAAGACAGAACTAGTAAATTGGTACATTTAATGTACTCAAAGAGTTGGGAAGGGTACGTGAAGGAGTCACCATTCTAACTAATCAGCAAGCATCCAGATGTTTTAAACTCGACGTTTAAAGAACTTTCAAAAATATATTTAACATTCGTCAAAGATCTTGACATAAAGAGTTTCTTAGATCATAATATTTCTCTGCTGTTATCGCTCTGTATAGCGAAAGATCCGCTCAGCATGTTATGCATGCGGAGCAGTTTAAAGGCAAAGCGTGAATAGTGATTACTGCCCGTTGTTCATGTTTTGACAGGTTTTCTTGAAGGAACTGGCAGAACAAACCGAGGGGCGGTATCACTGCTACGTCTCTACAAGTGATGTGAGTGATTCCCTCAAAACCTCAAGACGGTTTACTGGTGTCTTGCGTTTTTTTACATTATGCTTATACTTTATCTCATCCACCAGTTTGTGGTAGAGTTAAATGTACCCTTTTCTAGCCTTCTTGAAAATATGCTCTGCCGCTTTTTGACAACTACTATATAAGGTCAGTTATAGAAGCTACAAAATGTTTCAATATAAAAAGCAACAAACTGCTATTCAACACTACAGATATTTGTATTCTCCTTTCTTTCTTCGTTTGGGTACATTCCCCTTTATAGGAAGGGTTTTTCTATTGCTAAAAAAGAACTACTTTCAACATTTGTATAGCATTTCAACTTTCCATATCTAATCATTTGAATCGACATCGAAAACATTTGCAGTTTAACCACAATGCCTTGCGGATCAAACAATAGTAAAGAGAGCACCGAAGAAGCCACATTTGTGAGCTTCGTCCTTGGACTAACGACACTGTTTGCCCCGATTTAGAGTATTTATTAAGGTTGTTTTGTGATTTTTTATGAAAAAATTTGGAGGCTTTGTGCTCTAGGAACTATTAGTAATTCATTATGATCACTTGTTACAGGAACAAATCATGACAGGAACGGACCTTAGTTTGTTAGTTAACGAGATTTCGAAGGCGAAGGACGTGTTACACAGAATCCAAGAAATGAGACAAGGCATACTTGATGACAAGAAAATCAAAATCGAGCACGAGGTAGGAAGCGTGCCCAGCTAACTCCAAATAATTTTCTGTTTTGATTTTTTCAAGTTTTTGTCAGTGCAACTACATACGAGTTGTTTGTTGTTGTAATTGATCTAAGTAGTTAGATAATGTTGTGCTAGTGAAATCAGGCTGGCGATGAAAAACCACTAGTGTTGCATATGCATGCTAAAAATATAGAATCAGCCAGTAAAACAACACTAAGGCCTCACAGGTCAGAAGGAACTAAAGGCAGTACTGGACCGTAAAAATAGTTTGAGCGTGAGTGTTAGCAGTCATGTACAGCTGTTTTGACCTTGTTGGGTCTCGTTAGCACGGTGAAGCGAATAAACAGGCTCGAAACCCAACAGAAAGGGATGAACAAGAACGTAAATGTTGTATTGGTAGATCTCGTTGGTGATGAAAAATCAGCAGCGCTTCGTTTACGTGCAAATTAATGGCACTAGGGCGTCATGGGTCAGAAAGAGCTCGGCCTAAACTGGAATCTAAAACTAGTTTGAATCTGAGTGTTAGCAGCCATGGACAGCTGTTTCGGTTTTGTTGGGTCTCGTCACTACAGTTAACCTAATAAACAGGCTCGAAAGCCCATAGAAAGAGATGAACAAGAACGTAATTGTTGTATTGGTAGATCTCGCTGGTGATGAAAAATCGGCAGTGCTTCACATACGTGCAAATTATTGGCACCAAGGCCTCACGGGTTAGAAAGAACTCGGCCTATACTGGAATCTTAAAATTATTTGAGCCTGGGTGTTAGTAGACATGACATCTGTTTCGGGCTTGATGGGCCATCGAAACAAACAGGTTCAGGTTCCCAGTGAAAAAGATAAACAATACAAGCGTTATGCTTGTAGGTTCTGGCTGGTGGTGAAAATTAGCTAGGATTCTTGAATGTCATAGTCACTGTTAAAAAGAAAAAGAAACATTTTTGCCACCATGCAATTGTCCCTTTCAGGTCACTCCTATTCTGGACCTTGCTAAACACAGTGCCTCACCAAGCCTTGACCTAGCCCAGGTGAATAGCTCTCCTCTAGTAGTGGAACACCCTTCATTCCCTGCAAGAACCTCTGGTCAGTGGCTGAGACAACACGGGCTCAAAGGTTAGTTTGTATCTTATATGGTTAAAATTATAGTTAATGGCCAGCAACATGTCCAAACTTGAATACTGAAGTAGCATCTAAGAGAGTTGTCACCAAAGCGAAAGCATCTCTTCAGGCACATACAGCGCGCGTAACCACGTTTTATGCGTGATATAAGATTAAGTGGTTTTCTCTTATTTCAGTTTAAACTCTCAAATTTTTAAAGCTCTTTATTCATTTTTATGATCATTTAGACCTAAGTTTTTGTTAAGCATACATTTATTTCTTTGTAACAGTTGGAAAGATATAGTCCATAAATCAATCCCCATATAATCTCCAATTGCCCACGCCCTAAGAAAAGTTAACATAGAACTAAGAAGTTGGCAGTTCTAAAGAGAATTGTCACCGGATCATAATCAGTGTGCTTCCCTAATTCAAAGTGAACACCGTTTATGTGCTTAGTAAAATGAAATTGGTGTTTTAACCATACAGCCAAGGGATTGAACTTGTACCAAGTACTGGCGCCAAATTCCTATTCGTTCGTCGATGGTTACGTGTCGACCATAAACAGAAATGTGAAATCAAGAATTCATGAAATGGTATGTTCAAATGTTATATCCTCCTTTTTCATTTTTCTTTCTTATTCTTATTCTTTTTCTAGTTTTGGTTCTGTTCTTGCTGGTTTGGATAAACTATAAGAGTTGCCTCAACAAGCCTAAGTTTTGGATGTGTTTGTTAATTCGAGAGAAGCATTACACTTAAAAAATAAACCTTGTCTAAAAGTTTAGGTTAACAATTAACAAACAATACTCGGCATCATTTTTAATTGTTGTCCCAGCAGAGCTTAGTGAATGGCTTTTGAATTTATTTTCAGAGTATGGCCCAGTTCAAGTGGCATGATGGATCGGTGAAGAACGTTCATGTTGATCCCACGCTACTCTTCGATTACCAGGTAAGTAGTACGAAATCGCATGGTCATGAAAAGTCATGGAACTTGAAAACTTTAAACTAATTAATTAATAATTAATTACAACAATGGTTATTAAGTAACTTATAAACTCTATTCAATCTAAAAGACATCCAATCGTGTAAGCAATTTGCTTTTTAGCAGTTTTTTAAAAGATTTAACGGAAGTGGAGTTTTTGAGGTCGTCATCTAGTTCATTCCATAGAGAAACTGCTCTGTATGCAAAGGTTCTCTGGCCGGTAGCAGTTTCAAATAGAGGAATTTGGAGTTTGGTATTATTTCGGGTTGAACGACTGTGAACAGAAGATCGTTTTTTAAACTTAGTACATAGATAGTCAGGTGCTAATTTGTTAACGCATTTATAAGCTAGGACGGCGTCTCTGACTTTAAGCAACTCAGTGACTGGAAGCCAATTGAGCTTTCGAAAAAGTGGTGTCACGTGATCGTATTTCCGAGCACCAGTAATAATTTTGCAGGCAAAGTTCTGAATAAGTTGAAGTTTTTGAATGTTCTTGGATGAGGTGTTCGACCAAACTGACGAGCAGTAGAGCATTTTCCAGGCCAGGAAAAGTCGTGGAACTTTCGGGAAAATAGCGAAGGTCATGAATGCATTTCCAGATGTGGAAAAGTCAAGGAATTTGGACAAAATAGCCAAGGTCATGAAAAGTCACCGAGCATGAAAATACATTTTCCAAGTCTGGAAAAGTCATAGAACTTGAAAAGAAATTTTCCAGGCCAGGAAAGTCATATAATTTGGAGAAAATAGCCAAGACGATAAACAGTCATGAAATTTGAAAATGCATTTTCAAGGTGTGGAGAGTCCAGGAATTTGAAGAAAACAGCCAAGTTCAAAGAAAATTCATGGAATTTTATTATTGGATGTGGTTTTGAAGGATAAAACGAAAACTCTTAAAATTTTAAAGTACATACTGTATAATAAATTGTATTAAATTAACAAGTTTTTAAATTGTTTTGGTCTAAATTCAAGAACGCTACGCTGTAATCGGCGTTTAAACTTGAATTAAAGTTTGAGTAGCCTGTCTTGTTTGATAGGATTCTTTGGTTTCTCGATATTCTTAATCATGGATAACGGCGTTTGGTCTTGGAAAAGTCTAGGAATTTCATTTCTCAGTGTCGGTGTTAACCATATAGGATCCTTTTACTCTATATTTAGTCTACAGTCTGTCAGCCCTTTCAACAGTATCTCAGCTGAAGAGATCACCCTTTGAAATTATTCGTGTTTGGAAAGTCATTCTATATTTTATAGCAGTTTCTAAGTACTTAGGTTAACACTAACCTATAGCTTGAAGACCCTGAAGACAACTTTGCTTTTAAACTAAAATATAATCTTTAAACCAGAGCTATGTTCTTTAAGAATTATAAGTAAAAACCTCGTTAAACAAGTGAACTTAAAACAGTTGTGTTTTGTTTACGTCCAGCGTCATCTAGAGTCCGCTGTACAGCTGTACAAAAGGCGCGTTGACTGGCTTTCTGTTGGCTGTAAAAGAGTGTTTGGCACAGTTGTAGAGAAAAGGTGGGTACGGTTCAAAAAATGCTTGCCTTTGACTATTCTTTTCCTTATCCTATTTGTTTGCCATTCTGTTTATGGAGAGTTTGTGAATTTGAGTTTTTGGTCAGTTCTCTTGGAGATGTCGAGATTTGCTGCGCTTACACTTTTACAGTTCCGAGAATCGTAATCCCAGGGTCGTGAGTTCTAGCCCCGGCCAGACCACTGTGTTGTGTCCTTGAACAGGACACTTTACCAACTTTGTTTCTGTCATGATCATGAATAGCAGCTCTGCTGGGAGCTACCTTGCAATGGGTTGGCGTCCGGTCTTGGGGGAATCAAAGTCTCTTGTTCACTTATAAATACGGAAACTGGAGACAAACGCCGGCCTGATAGACCACTTGGATCGAGAAAAGATTTAGCTTAGTTATGTTATTGGTTATTGGTTTTAGTTATCTTCTTGTGCTTGTCTGATTGTTCATCTTCACTTGGGTGTTTGCACAATGTGTCTTCTAACACTTTTCACCTCAAGCTCTACATGAATTCATCAACACATTGCTTTTTTGTTGGTTTATGAAACAAGATATAATAAAGTAAACTACTATCAACTAGATGTTTAGTTGAACCTTTCGTTGTTACAGTTTACTGAGTACTCACACTTATCTGTCACTTTTAAAGATTCTTACTTTTTGCTTTATTGCTAAAACTGGCATTACAACTTAACTCGAAGAAAGATGGCAACGGTTAACTTAGAAGCATTAGTTTTTTCACCTAACCAGACCTCTGAATGCTGCAGTACCCTGTGGTCTTACGGATAATATGCAAGTGCGAATAAACCATACGAATGGTAAACGGAGTGAGTTATAGGGAGCTATAACATGTTTTGCGTAATCGGAACCACTAATTGACGGTCTAAGTATCCACAAATCAAAGTAATTTCGCATTGTTTGATATTGCAGAGTGATTGTACTGCTGGATATGTCGGTGTGTATGTCACCAGGAGCTACCAGACTGCGGGAGCATCTTCGCCTATTGTTGGAACAACAGATGGCCAACAAGACATCGTACAACTTTATCTGGTAGGTTAAAACGTCTTGTAAGATAAACGAATAGCTCGGTAAGATATGCAAGACAAGGTGGGACTTTTACAAAGCAATGGAGAAATCTCTCAACGAGCACACTAGTTTTATTGTCCGTTTCCACCTGCGGCCATGTTTTCACCTAGGGTCATAGCGGCCATGTTTTCACCTGACGTCATAGCGGCCATGTTTTCACCTGACGTCACAGCGGCCATGTTTTCACCTGACGTCATAGCGGCCATGTTTTCGCCTGATGTCATAGTGGCCATGTTCTCGCCTGACGTCATAGCGGCCATGTTTTCACCTGACATCATAGCGGCCATGTTGATGCCCTCGAGCAAAAGAATTTTGATGAATTCTTTTGTTTACGAAACCAACATGGCCGCTTCGTCTTTTGTCTTTGGCGTCTCTAGAGAGAACGTGAAAATCAAGAATTCTTTCAGAAAATAGTAAATGGTAGTTTGCATCATATATTACATATTGGCTCTCTTGCAGGTTTCTCTAACTTAAAGAACGATTTTATTTGTATTAGGTGTATGTCACCTAGTTAACAAGTTGCGATTTCCTGTTTTTCCATTTTGCAGTTTTGGTGGAAGAACTGAAATGTTTCGTCCCGCTATGGTGGAGCCTTCACCAGAGTACCTTGAGGCCACGTGGAAGTAAGATGGAATCCCTGATAACTGTTTATCATTTAACTTAGTATGACATACAAAACGTTAATGTTATATGCCAACCTTTTTTGTTGGCATGCAAGATAAAGCTGTCCCAATATGACTTGCTAGTGTGAAAATAAACAGTTTGCTTGTTAAAGTGTTCAACGTGCTAATGCACCCGTAAACATTTAATTTTAGCAAGCTAGTAATTAGATACAGTTGCTAACACTGGGCTAGTCTTTTTAGTTAGAGTAAGAAGCTATCGAGGTTTTTAGTACAGGTTTGATTGGCGTCGAAGGATTTATGAGTAAACAATTTAGGAGATGTAGTGATCGTATGAGATTGGTAATTCTTTTTTGTAGTTCTTGTCGAAGTTCTACAATCAAGTTCTCAATCAAACACGACTCTGACAGGAAAATTGATGATGTATGCCTATACTCTGGAGGCGAAGAAATCGTGCTGTAAAATGAATGCGGCTGAAAAAAAACAAAGCATTTTAATTGACCAACGTTAGCCTCCGTATCAGCATCATCGTTGTAGTGAAATAATTTGTCCGAATTTGTGGAGAGAAACTTTTGGTTAGTGTGGGAAACATATAATAGCCTTTTTCAGTTTGGATCCGGAGGATATAATCTTTGCCATGTCAGCGACATGAAACTCGAAACTCCGGTTTGCTTGGGGAAAAATAGTTTTATACTCAGTCAGGTAATCCTCAGTCAGGTAATCCTCAGTCAGGTAATCCTCAGTCAGGTAATCCTCAGTCAGGTAATCCTCAGTCAGGTAATCCTCGGTCAGGTAATCCTCAGTCAGGTAATCCTCAGTCAGGTAATCCTCGGTCAAGGAGTACGATAGTTTCGTTGATTTTGCCAAACATAACCTTAAAGGATTATTGTTGTATATGTTTGTAGATGGTTGCTTCAAAGAGGATGCTCCGGGAGCAGGAATTTCTTGGAAGCCTTCAGACTGGCAGTGGAAAATGAAGAGGAAATCAAACATGGAATTGGTAACTTACATTATTTGCTGGATTTGGGCATAGTTGCTTAAGTGTATATATATTCCCCCCCCCTCCCCTTTACCGTCTGATATAAATGTAGAATACACACAAAAACCTTAAAAGAGCACTGCCTTTGAAATAATGCTTTAACCATCTGCCGCTGCGTGACCTTCAATGGAAACAACACCAAAATTGTGGGAGTTGTGGGAACCAAACTAAAAAAACAGACGTGGTACATTTCAATCGACACCCTTGTTTCAAACTCTTACATGCGCCTCCCTTGATTAATTTCTTCATTTACTGGACACAGTAGAGTAAACGTGGTAACTGTGTTTTGTTCAATTTGGTTATGCCAGCAGTTGTTACATTCCCGTTTCCAAGATTCGCTCAAACGGAGCAGCTATTTGATACTTTCCAGCGTTTGTTCTTTCGTTAACTGTTTTGTGCATTTTCGAAAGAATATCCACTTTTCAGAGGATATAGGTTACATTGCTTTTAACATATGTTCTTTTCTTGTTTCGAGCTGTGAATATTCTGAGAAACATATCATCAACAGAGCATTCTTAATTAACGGTTGCAATGGCTTTTTCTGAAGACATTTCTTGTTGAAATTATTTAAAGCAATGTAGTATTCTTCATTAAGTATATCTCATTACCTAGTTCATACTGATAAAATGTTCAATCATTTGATCTACAGAAGTGGAAGGTATTTATCTCCTTACCAGTGGAGTCCCAGATGAACCTAAGGTTAGTAGAAGGACTTTCCATAATCCTTTACTCCATAGAAGACAGGAAACACTAAGATATGGGCAACAACAATTTCCGCGCATGCCAAGAAGTGCAGGAGACCGAGGCTTACCGGCTATGAGGGGATGTGGGTGGCAAAAACAACCTTGGGACGCAGCTCTCGGGGCATTAACGCAAAAAGAGAACGGTCACGGCTTTGAAAGGGTGTTTAGATAATGTACGCAATACCAATGAGTTTTACACGGAGGTCCTAGGGGGTACAATGTGCTTATTTCATGCAGCGTGAGGCCATTTCGGCGCAATCATAACAACGAAAATAGTTAAAGATAACACCCTAACTTGTATTTCGTGCAATGTCGCTGGTTTTTATTTTTCCAACTCGAACTCGGGCTCTTTATATGGGTACGAAGTTGCTGTTTAATTCCAACTGTAGAACTTACCAAACGACTTTCCCTCGTTCCCTTGTAGGAAGTTGTTTGCGGGTTCATTAGTGAGGCACTCGCCGGGAAGGACGTCAGCCTGCATTGTATTTACTACGAAGTGGATGATGAGGATGGTTTGGTGGCGATTCCAGGTCGTTGGGCAGACAGGTCCGAGACGGCGGACTTGCTTAAACAGATTGCTCATGTCGCCAACGGCAGATTTCATTGGTGCAGGAACGGACGTATGTAACAGTTTCGTTTCTAGTTCCTTCTCGCAAATAAAAAATAAATCAAAAATAGTTTTGGGGTGCAAGTCCCCTTTAAAAACAAAGAGTAATTCCTACAAGGGCGAACCTCTAGACTTGTAAATTGACGTTCCATTAACTTTTTAGGAACAGTTGAAAGTGATGACATTAAGGCAGTACTGAGCGAGATGGACAAGGCATTCAACTATTCTCAAAAGGTGAGGTTTTATGAGTTTGGTCAAGACCATTAAGGTCAAATGTGGTGGATCTTGTAGAACACCCCAAAACTAATCTTCTAACCTGTTCCTCTCGTCACTTAAGAAACGAATTACAGCTCCAGACAGATATTTTCTCGATTCTCATAGCTTGTCATTTGAAGCAAGGGGCGACTCTTGCTCGCCATCACTCGTGCTCAAATTACCTGAGAAGGACAGTAATTGCTCAATGACTCGCTAAAAATCACCCGCCTCATTGGAGATTATTCTATAAACAGCAGTCGTTTTTCAAAAACAAGTTTTGCATCGTGAAACGGAGTTTAACAGAAAAACTGACTTTGTGATGTGCAGAAGTGTCTTAACTATTGTTTACTTTAAACCGCTTATTCAATTGAACTAATCGTACACCACAGGTGTCTTAGGCGAGCCTTGTTTCACTCACCAAGAGTTTTATGTTTGCAAACCCTGGTTTCTTTAGTTCTTAATCCTGTTATTTTACTGCAACAGACTGCAATGCTGCTGGAAACAGTAAGGAGAAAAAAACTACACATTTCCACGGTTAGTATACAGCACTAGTATCACTTTTACGTATTTGCTACGATTTAATGAGCTCCTTTATGACAAATGTTATAAATTCGTGGAACAAGTTCGGGAGAACTTTATTTTTCACCTTGGGAGAGGGGGTAGAGGGATTTCTCTCTGTTGGTACTATGTGATAGGGATGCTCGTTATTTTTAGGGCTCAAAATCAACAATTTGGTATTTTAAGGGGGTTTTCAGGAAAAACAATTATTTTTCGGTGTTTTTAGGGCTCCAAAAACAAAACGAGCATCGTTTTTTTGAAGTTTTTCCCGCGCGCCTTTTTCAAAATCATTGTTTTAAGGTGTTTTTTAGGGTCGAATTTTTTCACTCCTTGGTATTCTTTAGGGGAGTTTGAAGGGTCTAGTGCAAAATGACGTGAGTTTTGATGAAGTTCTCATTTCCTCCTACATTATCCATGTTGTCTCTTGATAACGATTGGGAGAATTTAGCATTTCATACAAATTCACTTACATCATTTTTGCACTAGGCCCTCCAATTTTTCACCTTACATGACGACCATTCCTATCCTTCTTATCGTGGAGTACCCCCCCCCCCCGGGGTCTTTTCATCTTCAGTTCAGTTTGATTTATTTGATCAGTTTTTAGTTTCTCATTACCAAACGTCTTACCCTGTATGTGTTGTGTAATGAGAAGTTAGATGTTTATAACTGACTGGGATTGAAAAGGCTGTGTTTGCAGCCTGGAACAGCTCAGTGTCGAGAGTTCTGAAAGGTCAAAAAGAAAGCTGAGCAACTTGAATGTATGGCTTTGTTTTTAGAGTCAGGCAACTGAGAGTGGATCTCAGCTTGTGCCCAAACCCCCTACGGCTGGCAAGAAGATGATGCTGACTCCTCCTAGACACACAGCACTGACCAAGGCTCGAATGGTGGGTGTCCAGATCAGTGGTGGAGTTGATTAAATAACTGGTGTAGTAGTATGTAGCGATTATATAGACAGATGATGCTGATAAGAATGAGTCTAAAAGTAATAAATGACTTTAAGATAATAATGATAATATTAAAAATGATAACAATTATAACAATGATAATATTACGTAGGACTACCATTCGGCCAGTGGAGTTTCCTTTTACAAATTTTATTGTTATTTTTATTATAATTAATAATATCATTATAATTATCATTACTATTAACCCTGCCAAAAACGGTTTCACATAAACTAAAAATATTCTAACTTTAAAACCACTGCTTGAAAACCTACCAAGTGACCATTCATTTTCTTTGTCTTTACAAGTAGATTGTGAAAATGACCATTGTTTGAACAAATTCTGAAGTTAGTAATTTTGTAGAGATTTATGACTTTTTTTTATAAAATTAGCAGGATACGGGTTTAAAAGTGTCATTGTTATTATTATTATACAAGAGGTGTTTCATTTTGATACCACACTTTCGTTGCTGCTGGGTTTTAAAGTTGAAATAAAGTAAAGAATCTTATCCCATTTATCTACGGTAGAGCACTTTTACTGAAATTAGCACACGGGAATCAAGACGTTAATGGCATTTCAAAAGTCAAAACATTATTCACTGTAAAAGGAAAGTGTATGAAATAAGACTATATTTTTTTGGCGCACGAGCGGGCAAGATGAAACGACTACTGCAATCTGTTTGGTTCCGTGAGCGGGCGGATTTTTTACGATCTTGCCCGTGATCAAATACCGACAACGACTTCGTGACAAGCAAAGGCTACTAAATTTAAAAGTTTCAGTTTTTTTAGTTTTGCAAGCCTTAGCTTGTAAAGCGTTAACATTTTGTAATATCTTTTGACATGATGTCCGACGAATAAAGTTATCTTAGCGACAGTAGTGAATTTTATTATCCTGTTGAACGAAAACAATCTGGACATACGCCTTTAAAAAGAAAAAAATAATAACGCGGTAACACATGGAGAAAATAAACACGTTTATTGAGAAAAACTGTGTCCTCGGTCTATGTACGAGCCTCGGCCTCCGGCCTCGGCCCTTACGCAAGACCTCTGGCATAGCAGTTTTTCTCAGTACGGACTTACCGACTGGAAAATAACATTTATGTATGCTGCAGATAAAAAAAACAAGTAAGATGCACGTAGAAAATCTATGCTTTGCTATAATAACAAGTTAAAACAATAAGCTGTAAAAATATCGAAGCCAAATTCATTATAGTTTTATGGCCAAAATCTTTCTTCGTTAAATTTTCGTTGTATAAATTTTAACTGTTATTGTTGTTAATCAACAGCAGCTACGATGTAAGTTCCCTAAAATTAACACTAAATGGTTGATCTCTGGTGGTTCTGCGAGCCGCGTCCACTTTCAACTGTGCTTAACTGATGTTAGTTAACCCTTTTTGTGTCATGCATGTAATAACAATAGTCATGATAATTGGTAATCGTGATTGGTATAACCATTTACAAGACGAGCACCACTCTTTTACTGCAACTTCATTGCTTATGGGTTTTAATGTTGGAATAAAGTGGAGAATCCAGATAGTCCATTTCACGGTTCCGGAAAGGTAACCAAGCTTCTACATGAAACCGAGGCGAAGGTTGTCCTTTAACAGTTAGAGAAGTCAAAATAATAGGCATGCTTATAAGTTTTTTTCTTATGATAATCATTTCCCCTTCTCCAACTGTTCCAGGAAAACCTTCGGTTTCATGGTTACCTTTCAGGAACCGTAAAATGGACTGTTGTGTCATCTTGTCCTGTTTATCTTTAATAGAGCTTTTTTACAACAGTTAAGCTTAAGGCACCGGACGTTAATGACGTTTTAAAAGAGAGGTTAAATATTTGCTGTAAAAGATATGTAAAAAAATATTTGAAAATTAACACTAAATTTGGGGACAATAAGTCAAAGGGTTTCACCATATTTTTAACCGTGTCATATACATTAAGACTAAGATTCAACGTTTAGGAAACTTACCAATTTTGCTTGACTGTTGCTTTTAGAATGGCCGACCACAGACGGCAGGCTCCACGCGCTCAGATTCGGCTTCTTCTGGTAAGAAGTCGCGACCGCAGAGCGCTACTACACAAACCAAGGATTCCACAGTGAAAGCTTTGTGTTGGAAACCGCCTACGGCCCAGAGTACAGGCACGCTTATACCAGCACGTGGGTACCTTTTTAGTGTGTTTTATTATTCAGATGCTGATGAAATATTAGGGCTTTTCTTTTACTACAAAATCATATCTTCATCGCGCGCAGTGAAGATACTATTTTTATCTTTCACGTGTGAGGATATTGGTGTCGCAACGGTTGATAGTTTGAACAATTACAGACATAAACTGTTTATGTAACACGATTAGCCCTTTAAAAGATAGCTTTCTGCGCATGCGCGCGGCCGGTTCTTTTAAAAAAAAACTTGTGTTTTATGTAGGAGTTTCAGCAACATCTATAGGATAAACAATATTACATGGCCGCTTGGAATATGAATTTATCCTCTCGTGCTGAAAGTATTTTTCATTCGTTCGCTTTGCTCACTCATAAGAAATTTTTGTTTTCTCTCACACGTGAGTTACTTTCAGCACTCGAAGATAAAATTAGTATCCTCGCGCGGCCATGTGATATTTTCAATGTACTATGCAAACAACAGCCGAATCTGACACGTTAGCAAGGAAACTGTCTCACACTGGATCAAATTAGCCTGAAACTAAAAGGGCAGATCCTTTGGAGCTCAGCCCCGCTATCCATTATTTATAATGATTGTAACCATAGTTAATAGAGGGTATCGTATTTCATATTTTAAATCAGTGTCAAACAATATAATTTTAGCCTGTTTTACAATCACGTCTGATTGCATTTTTTCTATTTATAGTTAACAGAGGGTCTCCCTCTACTAACTATGTTGTAACCACACGTAGTTTTTGTAGCCAACTTGACTCAGCTCAGTAACTACTAATCATACACATATACAATGTTACCATTCGTCGTTCATACACAACTTTGCCTTAATAAAGAAAACTGCGGGAGGTTATGCAAAAATGTGTTATCGAAAGCCTACCATTTGCAATTAGTGGTAGACAACGGAACGATTATCTAAAAGAAATTGCTTCCAATTGTTCAACTCTTGTTTTTTCAGCGCCACCTGTTAAAACTGGTTTGAAGGAATCTCGTCGAAGGACATCCTCGGATGGAGTAAGACCAATGCAGCAAACATTTTACACGGAAATGAAGAACGATGTTGGTAAGTAACATTATCTTTTTATAGAGTTTTAGGAACACTTGTGCATTCATCTACCTTAACCCTTGTTCACCCACCATTCTATCCATCCGTCATCTCATCTGTTCATCTATCCGCAGGTCTTTCTGTCTGTTTGTCTGTCTGTCTGTCTGTCTTCTGTATGTCTGTCCTTAATGTATCTGTCTTTCTGTCTGTCTGTCTGTCTACCTGTCTGTCTGTTTACCTGTCTGTTTATCTGGCCGTGACTGTCTGTCTGTTTGGTGCCTGTCTCTCTTTCTGTTTATCTTTCTGTCTGCCTACCATCTAACTCATGTAACGTCCATCAAACTTTCTTATTTAAATGTATCCAGTCCGCCTGTCGACCGTTAATGGTATATACTGTTTCCTTGTTAAAGGTGCTGTCTTCACAAAGTACCCCACTCAGAAGAGGGTCAAGAACCTGATCAAGCACCCATTCATCCCGGATAAGGAAGAAAATGTCTCGATGCGAGAGGTAAAATGAAAACTCTCTGCGCAGATATATCATTTCACCATTGAAGATAAAATTCGCATCTCCAAGCGACCATGTAGAATAACCTCATTTGCATATTTTGTAAGCGCGCGAAAATACTTTTAAAAGCTCTGTGGCAGAAATTTGGTATCACCACGTACACGTCTTGATAAAAATTGTACCCCAACCCATGGGAGTGTGGATACCAATTTTATCATTTTGATGTCACTCAATATCCCACTGCGGTTTTTATAATAAATAAATATATATATAGAGAGAGAGAAAGAGTGTTTCACACGGTGGCGTGAACATATGAAGTTTATCTTCGAGTGGAAGAATGAGATTTCACGATTGAGCGTAGCAAACGAGTGAAGTCTTTTTTCCTCGAGGAAATTAACTTCATATGTTCGCGCCAAGGTGTAACTTTATTTTTATTATACGTATTTATTATTATATGAATGAGTTTTTCACTCGAAACTAAAACAATAAACTAAAAAGCGAAGAAAAACAAAGAAATGACGCCAGCGATACCTTCACTAGTGAAGATAAGGGAAAAAATGCCACTGGTATCCCGGATGTAGTTTTGTATGAAACCAACGATTGGCGTAATTTACCATTATAAAAACACTTATATCTATATAATAAATGTTAATATGTGCGTGTGTATGTGCATGGGTATTTGCGGATGTATCTCTATAATCCTACGGCAGTACTTGCATGTTATTAGTTTTATTGCTTCCCAATGCAACTACACACCACATTTGCTGCTTTAATGTGACTTGCTGCTAAGTTGTTTTGTGTTTTTTTTCTGTCAGTGGATGCGCCATTATAGCTTATCCAAACTCAAACTCGACTTGAACACAATCGTGGGTTCTTCGGAATGCTCTCACGCAAAGGGCAAGGTCGCGTCGTTAGGACAGTCTGTTACCGCAAGGTAGGGTCGTCGTATAGGTAATCACTTACTGTCATCAGCTGACATAACAATAACCTTAGAAAACGTATTTACTGCTTTTTTTGTTGTACAATGCAAGAACCAAGAATCAGTAGCTATCAAACGTCAGGTACCTTGTTACTGCAGCGCAAATATTGTACAAAACAACGAAGTTAGCTTCCATTAGTATATTTTTCTGTGATTTAACGAGGAACTCAAGTTATTCAATTGAGGATAGTTTGTTGCTACAAACTTTAGCAGGGAAACCCTTTACAACCTTTGCTCTAACATCTGCAAACGGTCAGACCTCACCCACCGTATTTTCTCGGAGTTCTATCACTGGATTGTGAAACCTGTTCATTTTCCGACTACCGTCGTGAAGACTAAAAGAAAATATCCTTTGTCACCTAACACTAATTTGAAAAAAAACGTAATCATTTTATAGAGAAAAGGTATAAAATTCTTCTGACGGGAATGCTTTTACGATCAGTATTCTATGGCTGGAGAAACTAGCTGTGCTACTGAAATGTTTTAGCGTAGCAAACTAAAATGCAGCGAGCCATTGCTTTTGGTTAAGATAGAAAAAACAGGTACAATCTTCGTTTCTAGAGCACCACGTGACTTGTTTTTTCTTTGCTAATAAAACATTTTTCTTATCTGTTTAGGTACTGTAACATCTTCCCAAGTGTTGAAGTGAAGGTGAGTACCCTTGTTTAGTGGAAAGTGACAAATACCTGCAGTTGACGTAGTGAGAAAAGTATTAGTCCAGTAGTTTTAATGCAGACGATTATTGGTTGTACCTTGTGAGCGAAACTCGTAATTTTGTTGCAAGATTATGATTGCAAAAGCGACCAAAAGGGAGTTTGAAACAAGCATTAATCAACGGATAACTTGCATTCTCGCGATGTTTTTTTTGGTTTTATTTGTTGTGTCACACACGCTGTACATGTCATACGTAGTACTTTTAAGAGTTTCTCAATTTATCAATGTTTTTGTCTTGATGATTTAGCTGTCCGTAATCTCTGTTTTTCTGTCTGTCTGTCTGTCTACCATCTCACCAAGCTAACGTCTTCCCATCTTTCAAGAAATACTTGTTGTTTTGTGATCTTTCCACTTTTCAAGTTCCTGGTATGACGTCACAACTTATCTAACTTGCATATTTGAAAAACCTTAATATCTCAGCAACCGAAAGAGCTATTTCAATGAAATAAACGACATTTTTCATCTTTTTCGACAAACTTTCAAACACTCTAAATTCCATAATTCCGATATATACACTTTAAATCTCTGTTTTACACGTCAGTTGAAGCACATATTCGCAGTAATTTTTGTTTTAAGGGTGTTGTGAAGCACTTGCATCTTTTACCTCACGAGCTGGAAGACTACGAGGAACAGGTGGAGAAAGTGATGAAGAGATACGTAAAAAGACTGCAATGGCTTATGGGAGGTAAGTGGTGCTAATTCATGATATCTTTACTGCTACAGCTTTGAATAAGTATTCTGTTACGATAGAACTGAAGAAAAACTGGCCTTGAACTTTGCTTCTGTAGCCAGTTTTAAATTGATAAAATCAAGGAAAATTGTGTAAACCAGATTCGTAACAGAGATTTGGAGATCAGACGTGCTTTGTGTTCGCATAAGTTTTTTCTGTATAAATGTAGATCCAATTTCATTTTTAACATTTGGGGTTTTGCTTTTTCGAAAAACAAGTGCCTAGTCAAAAATCTTCTTTATACTAAAGAATCTAACGATCGTTACTACTTTCCTCCTCTTCCAGGTAGCCGAAGAGTTTTTGGTACCGTGGTTGAAAAAAAGGTGGGTATAAACTTTTGTTTTCCTTTGTGTTGTGTTGTTTGCAGTAAGTTTCCTTAAAGAAGTGGAAGGTTGCGAACTGTTTAGAGTTTTTCAATGAAAGCAAGTTCGGTTACACTTCCTGCCAATTCTCAATTTCATTTTAAAATTCCTGGAATGTTTCTTGAAAAGTCCTTGAAAATTGTTACCAGTTATTTGTGGAAGCTTCGTTCCTGTTATTTCTCTGTTGTTGAAAGATACATTTATAACACGTTTTCAGACGTATCGTTTGATTGTCCTACGAACTGCTTGAAACTTTTTGTGTGCCTTTAACAAGACTGTAATGTTGTCTTTCAAGTCAAGAATTACTATCACTGACTACGTATCGTTTATGTAGCTGATGTACACTAGAATAATGAATGTTGTATGTTTGATGGTTTTGAAAGTATCTCAAAATATCATAGGCTTTTTACGAATCTAAAATTCCTAAACATCCATTTTTTTTTCTAAAAATCTCTAAGTTTTGTTTTTCCACATCTTTCCACGACTGCTCGCCGTATCTGGAGACACCAGCTTTAGATTCCATTAGTCTTTGCTTTTCGAAGATCACTTAGTAAACATCCAACGTTTGTTTGTATAGTCGTGGTTCAATTTTTTCTCTGGTTTAAATTTCGTTTTTATTTGTTTTTTGAATGTGGTTCGTTTTGTTTTATCCGTGTAATTTTGTCCTAAAACTTCAATACATTTCGTTTCCCTAAGATTTGAAAATTCTTATTTTTCCCTGACATCACGAAGTATTTTGCTTCAATGTTTTATGTTTTTTCTCTACTCATGCAAGTTTTGTTGTATTGTTTAGGTTATTGTTTTGGTTGACACGTCAGGCTCCATGGTTAGCAGTATGGATGAATTGAAGAGGGAGATGGCTGCTTTGGTTTGGGATCAGCTTGCTAAACACTGTACAAAGTATGGAAACCTTAACATAGCCAAACATTGCTCCCTGTTTGAGAAAACCGCTGAGAACCCAATCCCCACTCTTGTCTTCACGAAGATTCTCATAATCATTTCCATCCTCACTCTCACTTCCATCATCAGTCATCATCACTCCCACCTTCACTGTCACAACCACTGTCATCACCCAACACATCCTCACCCACATATCACTTTCATGCTCACCCTCACTCCCACCATCACTCTCATCCACACCGTCATCCTCACTCCCATCACTCATCCCAGTATCACCCTCATTCCACTTTCATGCTTAAACTCACTTACATTCACCATTAGTCATCACTCTCACTCTCTACTTTCTCATAATTACACTCAGCCTTACTCTCAGCCTCATTCTCATCCTTACTCCAAATCCTTACCCTTATCAATTTTCTTATTCCCACTCTTAGCGCACCGTGCCCTCACTCTCACCATCATTCTCAATATCACTCATTCCTCACCCTCACTCCCACCATCATTCTCATTATAACTCCCTCCCCTTATCACTCATTCCTCTCCCTCATTGTCACCATCACTCTCATCCACACAGTCATCCTCACTCCCATCAATCATCCCAGTATCACCCTCATTCACTTTCATGCTCAACCTCACTCACACTCTCTCCATTAGTCATCACTCTCACTCTCTACTTTCTCATCAACACACTCAACCTCACTGTCAGCGTCAATCTCATCATTACTTCAAATCCTTACCTTCATCACTTTCCTTATTCCCACTCTTACCGCACCGTGCCCTCGCTCAGTATCACTCATTCCTCACCCTTACTGTTACCATCACTCTCATCCACACAGTTACCCTCTTTCCCGTCACACATCCCAACATCACCCTCATTCCACTTTCATCCTAAACCTCAATCTCATACTCACCATGAGTCATCATCACTACCACTCTCACTCTCACCTTTAGTTTCATCATCACTATCATCCTTCTCACCATCACTCTCATAATTGCACTCAACCTCACTCTAAGCCTCATTCTCATCATTACTCCAAATCCTTACCCTCATCACTTTTCTTATTATCGCTCAAGCAACCAACGCCCTCATCTCAACATCACTCTCACTTTTAACATGAGTCATCATCACTCCCACTCTTTACACTTATCATCACTCCCAACCTCAATCTCACCATCACTCTCTTCCTCACCTAACCTTTACTTAAACTCTCGCCGTCACTGCCATTCTAACCCTCCACCTTTTATTTCCAATTAATGACAGAAAAATATTGCAATTTGTCGACGAACGATAAAAGTGAGAGAAGGGGCACGTTCTAACATGCAAAAAAAACACGTACTTCCAACAAAAAGGTGGGAAAGTTTTTGCCCCACAACGTTAACCTTACGATACACGTATATAGGTTCAGTCTTTATTTAACAGGAAATGCAAAGTGTTTTGAAGCTTCCCAGACACGGGTCACACAGTAAAAAATATTTGCTAAGACATCGTCCTGATCAACGGCGTTCTTACTCAATTGTTCATTGTCCAGGTTCAATATAATTCGATTCTCGTCCGAGGCAGTGGCATGGAAACCTCGGTTGGTTGATAACAGTGAGGGTAACTGCCAGGCAGCTGTTGAGTGGCTGTCGGACTTTGAAGCAAACGGGAGCACGTGTACCTTGCAAGCTTTGGAGGTTTGTTAAATTATCTAAAAGAAGGTTATAGAACCAAGTCCTTAAACAAGTTCCATGCCTTTCTCGTAAAACATACGTTGGATGTCCATGACTACTACAAATTTATGGTTGTTCCTGATCCCAACCGACTTTATTTTATCAGTACATCTTTTGTTCAGGTGCTAGCCTGCCGTTTCTCGACCGTACCTTCACTAAGGATCTTAAAAATAACTGAGGAGAAGGTGCTGCCTTGTTCTAACACCTACAAACAGTTACAACTTCCGGACTTCTCGAATAAGGACGTTAATCCATAGTCCTTTGGAGTTCTTTAATTGGGTTATAAAGCCTTTGGACTTTCTGACTCCCCAAGAGTAAAGAAGTTTATACAAACATAGTTTGACTTATTATTAATGAACGGGTTGAAGTGATTGTTCGCTTCATCTAAAGACTTAACAATGAAAGACTAGTTTACCTACTTTTAAAACTTGTGTTTGTTTATTAGTACTGTAAGGAAATAAAAAAACTGATCAGTTTTATCTTGTGAATTGCAGCAAGCTTTTGAGGACCCGGAGGCTGAGGGAATTTACCTTTTGACCGACGGAAAACCAGTACGTTTACCGAAGAACATTCAGGGTTTTGTTTTTAAGAGTAGTTTTAAACTATCAAACTGTATTTTTAAACATATTAGAGGCAAAACAGAGCTAACATCCATCGCCATTCAAAATGTACAATATATCCGCACCTTGTGTCCAGACGAACACCGACATGGATGGTGTTTGATTAAGGTGTTTGGTCCATTTGAATATCATAACTTTCTAGAAGCTTGCTTTCGCTTGGTTCATAGTTTATTGCTCTCAAAGTCGTATTGTGAAGTTTTTGTTTCGACTAGTAATATTTAGTAAGTGCAAGTAGCTCAAAGGTTTGGAGATTGAAACACAGCAGTCGTTGAGACGCCAAAGACAAAAAACGAAGCCGGCCATGTTGGTTCCCCAAACAATAGAATTCATCAAGATTCTTTCGTTCAAGAGAACCAACATGGCCGCTCTTGCGTCAGATGCAACCTAGCAATTGTTTGCAATTCGAGGGGAAAAATATGCCTTTACTATGCTAGTTTACTCAACCAAAACACCTTGTTTAGTTTCTTTTCAAATGAAATCGAAGTTTTGACACCGAAGTGTAAGTGTTAGATTGTTTGAAGCTCGTTGCAAAACTAGTTTCTAATTAGAAATCCAAATGCAAAAGTGACCATTGACGGAGTTACCTTAATCTATCACCATTTTAATAGATGTTTTGTTTATGTACTTTATTTAAATATTCTTAAGACGTTGTATAACTTTACAATGAAGTAAGTATCAAGTATTTAAACATGTACAATTGCTCTTATCGGTCATTTCTTTTCAGGACAACAGCACGACAATGGTTCTGAGAGAAGTAGCAAAGCTGAACTCTGGGAGGAGTATAAGAGTGCACAGTATCTCATTCAACTGTGACGACAGGTTTGTTGAAATGCCGGTGTATTTAGTTTTTGTTCTTAATGTGTTATGTTCCTTTTACCATGGCTTTTAAAGGATGGCATTTAGGATGTTTTAAAGTAAATCTATATAAAGAAGGTTTCGATTTTCAAGTTCGGTTTTTACGAGGTAGTTTTTGCTAGTGGAGAATAAGCCCTTTTAAAATTCTTTTGTCTGCATTCAAACTAGTCTTACTAGATTTCGGCAACATAATCTTTAGAAAGTATAACTCAAGAACAAAGCTAACATGGCTGATTTGAATGAACACAAAGAATATTAAAATCACCGCCATTTGTGAAAAAGTTCTTCTCGAGCATCCAAAGGGTACTTTGATTGCTACTACATTAAAGCGAAAAAAAGTTAAAGTGTTGTGAATATTTGTAGCGCGAATTAATTAAGTTCACTTTCAGCCATTTAACTCTTTGTTCTCTCAATCAGTGCTTTTTAAATGGGAGTTTTAGGTTAAAGTGAATCTTCTTTAACTTGTTCTTTCAGTTCAGCAAACAAGTTTTTACAGCTGTTAGCGTCGCAGACAGGCGGAAGGTAATTTTTCCCGAGTATAGACGCTACCCTTTTTTTTCGATTCACTAAGGAAGTTCTCCGCAGAAAAAATTAGATTAGCTCGTAAAGTTTTGTTCGGGTGTCCGTCTACTATTCAACTTTCCTAATACTATCATCTGTATACATGTACTACGTCTATCAAACTAAGTGGAAATAGAAATTTTGTTGTTATAATTAAAAAACATTATGTAAAAGTATACGAGTTACTCGTTGTACTCTTGGCAAACGAACTTAGTAGTATTCACTACTAGGTGCTACCATGACAACAACAACAATAACTTTATTATTTTTGTTGATCAAGAAGTTTATTTTTTATACTAACAGGGGACGCAATAAAACTAAATATAGTAACATTAAAATTTGAAGTTTCTTACTAACCGCTAACCGTGGACTCAAATTTTGGTTATACTCCATGCAATCATTCTATTCTGTTTAACCCAATTCCCTCCCGTTCTATTCTTTTCAATTTCACTCTATCTGTTTATTTATATTTTTATATTTTTTGTTTGAATTTTAACCGGGACTTTAACTCGTTTCTCTTAACCTTCGTCCTTTCATTTTTCACGCCAGGTTTCACCGTTGCCAAGGTGATGCCGATGGTCACTTTTTCGCTCATCGGCTTCTCACAGAAGGCTTCAGGGAGGACGAGGTACATACTGCGCATGACTGTAGAAAAAAGATGTTTGCAATTTATCTAATAGGGCTTCGTTTGTAATCACGCTTGTTGCTGTTTCCTTGTGCGTTAGCTTGTTATTAAGGTCATTCCATTGAAATACAACCTGCTCCTAGATTTTTGTCAAACTTTCCTCATTTGTCAATCATTATATGCGAACTGCAAAAATGGTATAAAAACGGGTGTGCCCGTGTTAACTTTTGAGATATGATTGATACAAATACCCCCTCCATGGCTATTTTTCTGTTATTGTAAGCTTGAAACTAAAACTATAGATTCCTCAAGTGGCCAACCAATATAACATCGAGGAGCATAAGGGAAATAAAGTAAGATAACGTAAAGATTTCTTCTGGATAAGGAGAATAATTTTCTTGTTATTGTCAGCAAGAAAATTTTTGGTAACGAGGCATTTTCTTGTGCTTTTGTCGTTGCTATGTTTCCAGTACAGGAGAGAGTCCTGTTGAAATTTGAATTGATTGACGAAAAAAAATTGTGGGGTACCCGTGCTTGTTTAGGAGAAACTCTAGGAAACTGGCAAAACACATGCTTTTTTTTACCACATTTCCGCGGGGAGACTGGAACGAGTTAAACAAAAAGCCTCATATATTATGAAAAAACTACTTTTTGCATTATTTTTTCTTATATGTTTTCGAGAGCTCAACGTTCACTAGAATATGACAAAAATGTATAAAAATTTAAGAATTTCCAATATGCGCAGTAAAGATGCGCAATGCAAAACTGGAGAATTACCTTAGCATATTTTCAATGTGGCTTTGTTTTGAGTGAGATGACCTGAATCGATGTTGATAACAATCACTAGCAAAAATGCTCTTTTTGAGAATATAGAACCATCTGAAACAATCATTATCAATGTGGTCATCATGTGGTGGTCAAAACCGTTATCACTATCATTCATATCACTATTATAATCATCATCATTTATGTCAACATCACAACCATCATCCCTATCTTTGAAACAATTATCACATTAATCACTTCATTGATATAAACATCATGACCATTATCACTATCATAATAATCACTTCGTTGATATCAACATCATAACCATCATCAATATCATTATCATCATCATCATCACTTCATTGATGTAAACACCTTAATCATCGTCACTATCATTAATATCATAACCATAACCTTCATCAGTATCATTAATATCAGTATCCTAACCATCATAACTGTTATTGTTTCTAAGCACCAACATATTTTGCTATTCACAGCCGCTTAGTATGCCTGTGTTTGAAGGAGATGATCTCCGCCGTCTCGCCAGTGAAATTGCGTTGTGTAGAAAGTTTTTGCTCCAATCGAGATCGTTCAGGTGAGAACAACCTTTTTGAAACACCTCCA
The DNA here is from genome assembly GCA_026413305.1 of Hydrozoanthus tunicans. Taxonomy (NCBI): domain Eukaryota; kingdom Metazoa; phylum Cnidaria; class Anthozoa; order Zoantharia; family Hydrozoanthidae; genus Hydrozoanthus; species Hydrozoanthus tunicans. The sequence continues at coordinate 7,086 of JAOBAT010058209.1, read as the reverse complement.
CTAACGGTAGGAAAGGTATAGTAACCGAGTCCTTACTGTCTTTTCTAAGCTTCTGAGGGTTGCTTATCGTTTCTGTGGAAATATATGTAGATCAAACAAGCGTGGCCATGGTGTTGTCATAAAATATTTTACTTTGCTCTACTTTCAAAATTTACATAGAAGTTAATTTGGTAAAATGGGGAGACGTTCTTCATCTCCGTCACCGATCAACTGTGTGGTCATATTTGCTTCTCAGGCGCTTATTCAGTTTGCGTGGTGCTGTTTCGGGCAGAGATAATTCGAAGCGTATGTTAGTGCGTAGTATTTTTTATTCGATAAGAAGTTTCAAGATTGCAAAAACTTAGAGATTTTTTCTTTTCAGTGTTATGGGGCTTGTGGAACTTTTTATTCCGGGCATCTGCTCCGAATAGTGTAAAATAAATCTCAAATGGTATAAGAACTTAGATAAATGTTAATCTAGTTGTTTATTTCTCCGCGTGAAGCTTGTTGATTTTGACTGATATGTAAAACTAAAATTCCTTCATAAAAGATGCATTGTTAATTGTCAAGGTTCCTGGATGATAGATGCCATTGTCGATTGTGTAAAACTAAGGTTCCTTGATAACAGATGACGTTGTTGATTACGTTAAACTAAGGTTCCTTGATAATAGATGACATTGTTGATTACGTTAAACTAAGGTTCCTTGATGATAGATGCCATAGTTGAATGTATAAAACCTAGGTTCCTAGATGATAGACGTCATTGTAGGTCGTTTAAAGCTAAGGTTCCATTATGATAGATGCCATTGTTGAATGTATAAAACCTAGGTTCCTTGATGATAGATGCCATTGTTGAATGTATAAAACCTAGGTTCCTTGATGATAGATGCCATTGTTGAATGTATGAAACCTAGGTTCCTGGATGATAGAGGTCATTGTAGGTCGTTTAAAGCTAAGGTTCCTTGATGATAGATGGCATTGTTGAATGTATAAAACCTAGGTTCCTTGATGATAGATGCCATTGTTGAATGTATGAAACCTAGGTTCCTGGAT
>JAOBAT010058198.1:3078-26648 GCA_026413305.1 Hydrozoanthus tunicans | reverse complement strand
AATAAAAACCAATACCCCTAAATCAGGTTTTGAGAAATTGAGCTCTGAAAAAGTGGGGAGGGGTGGGGTAGGGTGGTGTGTGCCGCCACCCACCACCTCCCCCGACAAAATTGGGTTCCTTAAAAATACCATTGTTTTGACTTCTTTCCTAACGGAAGTTCTATTCGACGTGCGTTGACGAAAGAAAGCTGTGAACCAATGGTCTGAAAACTAGTGTGTTGAATCATTCTAAAAAAGGGTGAATGCATTTGCCTTTGTTCAATAGAAATAGTCGTAATATTTAGCGATAGTTTCACAAGAGTCAAGGCATAAAGAGTATTGTTCAATTGACATGCTGATGATGGTTGCATTGCAGCACAGCAAAGTGCTTAAGTAAGTAGGGTTAGTCTTGACTCAGGAATCTAGCTAAGGGGGATTTATAGTCAAGGTTTCGGGGGTCAGTGAAAGTCGGAGTTGTGGAGAAATTTATGGAGATGCACCGAACCATTCTTCGTGACCGTGCGCAAGTAAAGCCGTTCTAATAGCGATTTTCTACCAATTACCGTCTTCATAACCAATATTCAAACTTATCTTAAAATCTTCAAAATTTAATTTTTCATTAAAACTACCAATCTGCCCAAATAAAACTTAAAACTAATCCAAAATTCCGAAAAACTTCAAGCTGCTTCCTTTTGAAGGTCTTCAACATTTCCAAGCTTGGATGATTACATAGAAAAAAAAATATTGAAGGTCGCCAAAGCGCGGCTTTTGTCCGTAATCCCCCATGAAAGTGCTACCAAAGTGAAACCTTCAAACTAGTTTAAAACTGATCTAAAATTAAAGTTTGACCCATTTAACAAGTTTTAAAAACAAGTTTCGTGTTGAATTTACAAAGACAGGATGACTATTTCAGCGCCACGATCGGTTGTTGAGACCTTGGTCGTAAAGATTCCCCTCGGAATCAAAAAATAAACTGAAAAACTAAAAACGAGCGCTAACCACTCGGCCATCCTGACTAACCAAGTTACAACTGTAGCTTTTCAGTCGAGCGCACAGACCCAAGGTAGCACGTTATGTACTCATTTTTACTATAACTTCAATCTTTTTCTTGTCTCGAACCTTGTTTTTATGAAGACAAACGCTATCGATGTCTAAAGTCATGACCAAGATAATGATATTTTAAACGTCAGTGAAGAACTTCGGGCAAGCGGCATGTTTTGGGTCTTGCCGTGAAATCCATTGTTTTACATAACCTCGGCTCGGGAAAAATTTTCAGAAAAGTTTTTGAAAATATACATCCTGCCCGCTCTTGTTCTCATAATTGGCTCATTACTATTATCCAGCTTTCAGAGGACAAACAGATCTTGCTTTTCTCAAGTAGAGTTTGGTGATACAAACACTTTCATGGGTTCGTTACTATTAAATCCAGTTTTCAGAGGACGAACAGATCTTGCTTTTCTAGTCAGTAGAGTTTGGCGATACAAACACTTCCACTTTTTCGATGATAGCTGCAAGAATTGCAATCGTGAAAAGTCAGCAAAGTCACAGCACAATATTATGGTACAGAGAAAACTTGGCAGTTATAAGAACCTATATATTTCACCAACTAAGCCTAAAAAGGTATCTAGTGGGATTTTCGGCTACTGAGTTTAAAACGCTAGTGATCAGTACAGATATAACTACAACCAGGGCATGTGGAATGTACTGCATTCGTTTTAAATCATTTTCTAGAATATAGTTTAGATGATAAACTTGTTTTTACAAGGTACTAGCTTGAAACGGGGAAAAATACCAACAATGATGTAACAGTTCATGTGCGTCTTAATTAAAGACGTTGTTAACGTCGAATGAGTAAAAATTCTTTTACTGTTAGAGCTTTTGACAGGAACTTCAGCAGCTATACTAATGTTTTAAAATTGTTTATTTTTTTTCTTTACTCTCCAGCACTGAGGCGAAAAGCACATGAGTTGATACGTCATATTGTTGGTACTTTTTCCCAGTGCGTGGTCGCTTGGAGGAGACACTTTCAGCGAAAAAAATTAAAATTCTACAAGGCCATCTCGATGGGTTTTCATCGCATATTTCTCAAACTTGGCGGCAAACCAAAGTTTTTTATAGTACTCTTTTTGAAAATCGAAAAACGGATTTCATCTCATGAATATGCTCTTTAATTGAAAGAACGACGGGGTGCAAGCCCAGCACTATAGTTTAATTCACCACTGGAGGGTCTCCCTATCTAAACACTAATATGGCGTAGCGTATTTAACTAGCCCTGGCTGATTTTTTACCTTCAATTCGATACACACTTCCCCGTTTCTTGTAACTCATTTTCAGTTTTTGTACACTGGCCAAGTCTTCATATCGTACAGCACTTAGGAGTTCATCCTTTTCATTATATCTTCGTCTAGAGTCAAAGCATATACAAATTCCAAACTAAAAAACAAGCGGCATCATAATGATTTTAAAGAAAATAAAAAACGAAACTAGCCAAAACAAAAACTCGAAAAGCCTTTGGATTAAAGTACACTGTTATGTATTTCCCCTGTATGAGTCAATATAACAAACGACTGATTCTGACTACTAGAAAGGCTATCTCATGGAGGCAACATCTTGACCTTGTACACGAAAAATGCGGGAAGCTACGAGTGCTGTCAGTCACATGTGCCCAGCGTAAACAAGCATAAACCCAAACAGCTGGCCATGTGTTTAGTGCCAACGGTGAGATTTATCATGGACCTCTTTCAATGGAAAACCTGGCGATTGCAGAAATTGACCTTCCCCATTAGTATAATTATCTTTGGGAAACTGGGATAAGGGTGAGAACGTAACCCACCCATCAACATGACAGAAGACATGATAGGGCACAGGGTATTCTGCAGTTAAGTCGAGTTACAAAAAAGATACAGCACTCTGTAGTGCTGTTCAATGTCTGTCAGCCATTCCAAACACTCTGCTATGGAAGGACTGGTTGGGGAACCCTGCACTGCCTTCTCAATGCCAATTGCGTCTAATAAAAATTAAAAACAAAATACAAATTTTAGTGTTCACTGTCCAGAAGAAATTTAAACTAAGGGCAGAAACATATTGTATAAAAAGAACTAAAATAATGTTCACTGTTAAATTCTGTTAGTTATCTTAACTTGTATAACTCAAATTCTTTTTTCTTGCTTCTTCGGATCCCAGCAGCTTTCGGTTTTTAAACTCACTTTGGACTTAAGAGCGACCATTAAAAATCAAATGATATTGCATGCTGCTCCCCCAGGAAAACTTGAAATTCAGTTTCTCTAAAATGCACATTTGGTTCACTTTCAGACAAAATTAATCAAAAACAGTTCCTTTAGGCCTGTACTAAGAAAATGGATTAATATAATTATATAGCTGCTAGCTAGCAGCCAACATTAATTACTTTGTGAGAATATTTCAATGATATTCAAACTATTACAACAAGCTAAAAGTTTGGATCTTAGTTAATTAATTTTATAGAATTTAAGATAAGTTCTTATTAACACTAACGACAGCATAATTATACTTAATCATTGTTACATTTGCTACCTGAGTGACCGTTATATACTTCAAAACTGCTGTCTTTGAGTTGGGCAAGCCTGCAGGTAACTTCTTCAAGGGAATGCCTAACCAAGAAACAGACTTATTGCATTTATGAAGTAGAATTTAAAATAATTTTTTAAAATTTAATGATCTTTCCAGTTGTAGTGGTACGTTCTCCAACTAGAGTCCATACTCTTCATGGAACAGCTGGCAAATGCAAAAACAGGGTAGAGGAACATTTTATTTATTAATAAATTGTCTTTATAGTTAAACCATAAGTTTTACAATCAAATTACTGCCTGTGCATGTTTTATAAAGTTGACAAAATTCAAAAATTGTTTTAATTTAAAACAAAATAATGGCCCATAAACCAGCTTTTCATGCACAGCTCACTATCTTAAGATTTTGGGATTAGACGACAGAAATTTTGAAAAAAATCCAAAACAAAAATTTAGTGAAAATATTTGAAAAATTCTTTTACAAATAAATTTCCACCCTGACCCGAAAATCTAATGGTTAAAAACTTCAAATACTAAAAATACATGTATGTTGACAAAGACCAATTAACACAGGTACACAACCGAAATAAGGAAAGTGGAAACTTTTGAGCGTATATAATTTATAATAAATATTATGTTGAAGAATTTTCCGGTCTTTAATTTCCAAAAAAAATTCCTTACAAAGTTTTAAAATCCTTTCGAAAGTCTTACACGAATTAAGCTTTGGCTTCCTGTGTGTGGCTCTTGATCAAATCGACTGTCTTCCTTACAATCATGACATGTAAGGTACAGTCACCAGGCAACGTGAATTGTTACTTACAAGTCTTTCCGCAGGACTCCCATTATGTGTTCCAGCGATGCAACTAGTTTGTAATTCAGCTTCTGCTGAAGATTCACGAACTGATTCAACGGCTCTTTGTCAAAAGACGTCTTATCACAAGCCTGTAGCTGAAGCATGAGGTTACCGAGAGACTCGAGCATAGTTCTCGAATGGTCGACAGTCGAGTCCCATGAGCTCAGGAGATCTTTCACGGATAAGAAACTTTTACGCAGTTTCCTAAGGCATGCAGACACTGGATTCATACTGTTGACATTTTTCCGTAATCATAACCGAATTGTGTTAAAAATGCGGGAAAAACTTATAATACCATTTTATCCTTGTTTAGTTTAAAAATACAAAAAGAAACAGGCCAAAAAGCGAGCGATTGGCCGGGGCAGCATGGAGACTAGCGCCTAGTCCTATCTATAGTAGAAAGTGGGAACTGCACGCTGTTTTAGAGGAACAAGTGTTTAAAAAAAAATAATAAAATTCCACGCTTCACGCAATCCTGCAACTTTTGACTTTGTTCCCATCTTCTGGTATAACATTAGTCATTACTAAAAGTCAATCGGTTTATCTGTTCATTACTTTTGGGGCTCTATTTTTGTATCTATGAAACTAAAGAAAAACGGTACCATAGATTTTGATCATATTTTGTTTTTTTTTAACACTAAAAGGAACTCGGGAACTTATAGTATACAGGGTTTTTTTTAAAATTAGCAACTTAGCCTTATTTAAAAGATTTTTGCCCCATGCTTCTTCTCGACGAGAAACGTGAAAGTATGTCTCGCATTCTACGAAGTACATGCTCTTTTAATCAATATGGCGGATCTGGTGATCTCAACTCACGCAACCATCTTCAAACACCCGTCTTGTGCAGTATGAGATAATTTCCTTATTGAGTTAATAATGTTTGCATGTTTCGTTTTCTAGGTACATTTATAAGGCAAACTAACAACTGGGTGGTTTTGTTCAACTCAACAAGAACTTTGAGTATTTATATAAACATGGCCAGCTTTTTCGATGAAGTCGGTGTATCAGAACAAACGATACAATCTGTAATCGCTTCGGCTCGAGATTATGCAGCAACTCGTGGTATACTTATACGGGCAGAAAGCTCAACTGTTTTAAATCATCATGCGCCTTTTACACTTCTCCCATCTTCATTCCCAAAGTCCTTGTTTTCACAAGCGAAAGAAGTGCAAGAAGACTTCAATTTGTTAGTGCACAAAATCAGCTTGGACCACGAGTTTCTGAAGTCATCCTTGGCAAGGTATGCTTTAAATATATTCGATAGTTATATCTTATTTTCTCGTTACGAATATGTCACCAAATGTCTCACGCGCCTTGCGTCCAGTAAACAATTAGGGCTGTTTTTGTCACTGTATTGCTTGCTATTCAATAATTATAATGAAAAATTCTTACGAAAACGTTTTTCGATTCTACCATTACAGCACCATAGTGTCAGATAGTTTCACCAGAAGGTTGTTTGATATTTATGAAAAGACAAGGAGCGAAGGAACTGCCCAGGTAATTTTATCTTAAGATTGTAAAGCCAGCTTGCTAGGATTTGCTCATAAATAAATCCAAACTTTTTGGCTAAGGAATATGACTTGTAGTTGGCATACTAATGTTGTTCCCCATACTAAATGGTTAAAGTCATAAACTACATATATGTTGCTGAAATTGAAAGTAACAAAACAGTTACTGTTCATCAACAGTATGCCAAAAACTGTGAAATTAAACAACTGGTTCAGCACCATCCTCAAATGGACTATTAGGTCTTGAATTCTGAAACAAATAGGATGAGACCACAGGCATTAAGAAGTGGTGTAGGTTAATCAAGCTAATATGCCTTGGTCATGCAAGTAAGATAACAATTACCATTGATGACCAAGGACAGAAGCAAATCATACACACAGATAGATACTTGGTACGGTGTGTATTGGATACGAGATGTTAAAATTGACTGTCAAAGTTGTGCGAAATTGGTGCCAAGTTATCTTCTTACAGTATGTCCAACGAGGGCAAATGGAACAATTGTTTTAAATTTCAGAAAACTGAACATTATCCACATACTTAAGTTAGTATTGGCTGCCTACACATTTTCAGTCCTAACTTTCAAAATTAATTTTTTCCAGGGGGGCTTGGCCCCAGAGGTCCATCTTTAGAGTCTTGCACCTTTGTTACCTGTTTGGTCCATCTCTTCATTCAATCACACCCTCCTGCAAAAATTCTGGCTACCGGGCCTGAAATATTTTCCATTCATTTAATATCTGTTGTTATGTTAACAGCCAACAGCTCTTGGCATATTGAGGTCAGACTACATGTTGGATCATAGCAAACCATTGGCCAATACTCCAGGATCACTTCCTGACAGCAAAGACTTGAGCATCAAGCAGATTGAGATCAATGCCATTGCTTCCTCATTTGGAGGATTGGGGAGTCTGATGGGAGAACTTCATAGGTACTGACACTGACATTATAAAAGCCAAATTTATACTCGTTGTTTACCAAAATTTATTAAAAACAACAACTACAAGATGTTAGTATCAACTTTTTCCAAAATTGCCCTAGCAACAAGGGCAATATAAAAAAAATTAGAAAAACAGTCAAGTGATACTAAACCTAAATTTTACAAGGAACCAGGTAATTACGTGTTTATGACATCAAGGTCAAAATTCTTTATTCTCCACAATATCTCATGAGAAAACGATGCATAACTTAACTCATTTATCCCAAGTTTCTTCGAATATTGCTCAAGATGTAATGAAATCCTTGCGATGTCTGAAAATGTTCAGAAATCTTCAGAAGAGGTTTGAAACTATTTTTAAGGCATTTTTATGATTTTTAAAAAAGTTCAGAAAATATTTGGAAATATTTAGAAATTTCAGAAAATCTTTGGAAAATACTCCATTAAAGGCATTTTTGAGACTTTTTTAAACTTTTGGAAAATCTTTGGGAATTTTCAGAAGCATGCCAGCGACCAATTGGTACTAAGTATTTTTAATTTGCTCTGAGTTAAGACAAAATGCTCCCGCTGTTATCCAATCAGCTTGAAGTAGTTTTGGTGCAAAAATGATGTAAAATACTTTGTATGAATGCTTTAGTTCTCCCAATGGTTATGAAGAGGTAACAGGGATAGTGTGTAGGCAGAGTTGAGAACTTCACCAGAAGTCACTTAATATGCTGATTTTGCTTTATTATTGACCCTAAATTTGTAGACAGTGTAAACTCTGCAATTATATCAAAACTAAATGATCGAAAAGCTTGCACATAATTTTTAATATTTATTTAAGTCAATAAAATTATGATACCATTTTTAGTTTTTTGTCATTTTCATCCTATTGAAAGGTACATTTGCCATCAGCTTGGTGAAAATATGGACACTGGGCCTGAGAAGGTATTCTATAATTCTATAATGATTATAACAACTATTTGAATTGTACTTACTTACCAGTATTTTTCTTAATTTCTTTCCAAATTAATATATGTTTTCTTCATGTTCTGATTATTTCTCTGACATGTGTAGCGTGCAGAGCGTAGTTCACAGGACACAGTCTCTGTTCACAACTTTATTGATGCCCTCTAACTCTCACTTTACAGGGTTTCTTATACCTTTTATCCAAGTTCCATAAGATCCTTGTTTTAGGTTATTACAATAACAACGTTTCTTAATCTCTTTGCCAGCTATTACATTTTCCTTATTTAGACTGTGATCAAACTACTAAAATGTTGAACATTTCACATGGTCCTCCATATTTTTCTATACTGATTTTAAAGTTCAAAAATTGGAATAATATTCAGGTTTTCAAGGTTTAATGTCTGCCTGTTTCTAAAATTATTTCAATCTCAGACAACCAAGTTTTCAAAAATTTGTAGAACATTCCTCCAGACCCCCTACTCGATCAATCACACCATCCAATAAAAACATTCTTTTGTCTAGACTGAAAATAGGCCTCTCAGCGTCACTTGTTTTAAGTAACAAACTCTTTTGAAAGTGTAACACAAGATCGAGGTTAGTATAGCTGAATAATTTGAACGAAAACAATTTAAATCACCGCCAATTATTTATGAATAAGGTCTACTGTATAATAATGATATGCTCTTGTTCTAGATTCCAAACAATGGAGCCATCAGGGGAATAGCAGAGGGTCTTGCAGAGGCATGGAAGTTGTATGGCTCAAAAAAGTAAGCAGGTTAAAGTCACTTTCCAATTGACCGGTCCAGCCGGCCAGTATCAGATGGAATGCACAAGTTCTCAGAACATGTTCTGGACAGAAAGGCCCTGCTCGTAAATCAGCACTGTTCAGTTCTCCTTTTCCAGTTGGCTATAGCATGGAAATTTGGAGAGTTGTTGCAGGGAAAATATGCACATGCACTTTCTCAGTTTTTGCTGTGTGCTAGTAGTTAATTGAAAATGTCTAAACTTAACAATTTGTTACTGATTGGCCCTGGACAAGTTTTCCATTTAAACTGGCCAGAATCAGTTTTTTCTGCCAGCTTGAATGGAAAGTGATTTAAGTTAACTCTAATTGACAGAAATTAGTCAAAAATTTATAGTGACTTTTATTAGACAAAGTATTACAGTAGCTTAAATATAGTTCTGAAGTGCAAAAATATTAGACTATATAAATTATATATGGAGGAGTAGTAGTTTTAACTGGCTGCAAGCAAGTTCTTATGCATTACTAAGAATAGACCATAAAGTAGCTTACGAGAAAGGTATCACAGTTCTCCATGATTCTTAGTTTTATGTTCTGGCAATCTTCAGACTAGAAAAAACAGTTATGTGAAGGCTTATTGACATTTGGCAGTTTACAGTTTTTTAGAAGTTCTCTAAATACATCTTATTTTGGTCAACATTTTGGAACCATTTCTGATCATATTAATTTTTAGAAGCATACAGTGTAGACTAATAATTATTAGATCTTGTTGTAAAGAGCTTTCAAGCAATGCTGCTGTGAAAAAAGCTGCATCTTGAAGCAGAAAAGGCAATGAAAAGCAGAATTTGCTTCAAAATACAGATATAAAACCAAAGTTTTGGGACAGGCCCACAGCAAGAATTCTTTGCAGTAGAGTGCAATTGAACCGAAGGAAGGCTAGAGGCTCAGGGGGGTCCAGGGGCATTCCCCAAAAATTTTTGAAAACTAGTTTGTCTGAGAATGAAAAGTAATACAGGCAGGCAAATTAAACCAGCCTTAAAACCTGGGTATTACTCACATTTTTAAACTTCAAAATCAATTTAGATAAACATAGACTGAAGATAATGTTGCTTTTTCAAATATTTGGTCAACAAAAAAAATAGACATTTGCTGCCAGTGGGGGTGCAATGTCACAGGTTAGCCCCACCCCAGCAGAACTGATCCTCATTTATATACAGCTGAGTAAACTGAACAAAGCCAGACAAAGTGGCTTGCTCAAGGACACAACACAGTGATCTGACCGGGGCTCGAACTCGCAACCCTAGGATTATGAGTCAATCATGCTTATCGATCAGCCACTTCGCCGTCAACTTTGTACCAGGTTTAAACTTTTTGGTGTCAGTTGCATACCAAACTGCTTTGCATTGAGCATTCTAGATAATTCAACTGAAAAGTGTACTAACTTTTTTCTAAACTATTTACATATATATGTACAGTACAGTATGCTAATGAACTCTCCTGGAAAAGTCTAATAAATTGCCAGCTCTATTTCAAAAAGTTGTCTCTTGCATTGTGCTAGAGTCAGGCATACCCACACAGATAGGTTATTCAGACAATTGAACAATAAAGTTTTTAAATTAGTTTGTTATAAATTTCTGCCAATAAAGTGGCATACTGACACAACAAGAGGGAAAATTGTAGAAAATTGATAATCACAGTCCTGAATAAAGCTCATTATAGAGTGGATTTTTTTCTCAAAAATAATCATTTATATATTTATTCATGGTTGTTAGGGACTCGAGAGTACCATACTTCATCTTTTGCTGATTTGATTTATAATAAAATTGTAATTTGTTTTGTCTGCAGAGCTGTAGTTTTGGCAGTTTGCGATACAGGTGAAAGAAATGTATTTGACCAGAAGTGGATTGATCATCACTTAAACAAAATGTACGTATATTTTACTGTATAACATGTATACAAGTACTTAGGGGAGGAGCCAGGTGGAGCATTTCAGAGTGCCAGTGGCCCCCTCCCCTTGCTTTAGCACCACCTGTTACGAGCTCTATTAGTATTATTAACTTTGACTGTTAGATAATGGACCCCCTAAAGCCCCTTTTACATGAGCAATTTTTCCTTGACAAGTTTACTTGACAATTTTTATTGCTCATGCAAATGATCAACAAGTTTTCCTTTACATTTTTCTTTGACAAGTTTTTCTTGTTCAGGTAGACAATGAGGCATGAGCAAGTTTCCCTTGACAAGTTTTCAGTTCAATATAACAATCACATCCTTGTCGCATTTTCTTTTTCAAGAAGTTGCAATTTTGGTAAGGGTGTGCATGGTCTCTCTGCTTTTCTGCTCCTGTTTTATGAGTATAATTTTAATCATGCTGTCCTAGCTAACAGCTTGCATTACAATTTTTTCTATTCCTGCAGAAACCCATCAATAAAGTTTATAAGAAGAAGTCTTACAGACATTGCACAAACTGGAAAGCTGGATGAAGAAAAAAATTTGTTTGTGTAAGTTGGTTTGTTTCAGGTACACCCTTGGTTAAGCATGCCTATGAAAACAAATAAACCATTATAGCCTAGAGTAAGTTCGAATAAGGAAGTAAGCAAAGTTGATTGTTTAGTTGCAGGTATAAGAACGAGTTAAAGGAACTTTGTGCATTAGATTTTACATTGGCTTTAATTACATAGGCTTTAAACTCTAGGCTTTACTAAGGTTTTACATATATTTTATAACTTTATAGGTTTTAGTCAGGTTAAAGTTTAACATACTAGCCTTTATATGAGGGTAAATCTGAGACTGTCTGAGATGTTGAGGGACTTTTTGAAAATCAGACTTTTGACAGCAATGAATAATCACCTGGGACAGAGACGTTACAAAATAATATACAAAACTTTAAGAATGAGACTTAAATCCGAGACCTCGGACATGACAAGAAAATGATGATGTTTCAAGAACAAGCTGTAATTTTAAGAAATTTTCAAAGCTACCCCTTACATATAGGTTTTAGATAGATTTTATATACATAGGTTTTTTACTTAAGTTTTGCTTATATATCAATTGATACAGCAGAAGCAGCAATAGCAGCAGTAGTAGTATAGTATAGGGGAGTTAGGATGGCCAAGTGGTTAGTGCTCGTGCCTCCCACCACTGTGGACCCGGGATTGAGTCCTGGTTTTCGCATGTGGGCTGAGATTTGTCGATCTCAATCTGACTCCGAGGGTTTTTCTCCGGGCTCTCCGGTTTTCTTCTCTCAACAAAATTGACACCCAGCTAATTCTATCTGGCTGTGGAGCTGTGCTTGGAGGTCATGCATGGGCCATATAGCGGCAGCAATATGCGCCTTAACATGCTTTCGTTCTGACCTCGTTGAGCTGCATCCTTTGCAATTCAGTCCGTGACTGCAAATAAGGGCGATTAGCTTGCTAGATACTGTATATGATATTATATTAGTTGTATGGTTCGACCTTTATAAGGCAGCCAAAAGTCACATTTTTTATGTCAGTAAACTGCTGTCTTTATAAGCCGCCAACCTCTATTAAGCAGCCACTTTTCAAAGTCCTGAGGATTGCCATTTGATAGAGGTTGGACTATAGTACTAATGCTTTGCATTGAAATGATGCTGCCAAATTTATCTCTTATTCAGAGGTGACCAAGAAGTGGCTGTGGTGTACTTCCGTTCAGGGTACTCTCCAGATCAATATCCCACAGAAAGTGTGAGTGAAACTTAAGCTACAATCATGTAACAGGGTTCGCACGCACCTTGAAAGTCCTTGAATCACAAAATGATTATTAAATTCAAGGTCTTGAAACCCTGTGAAAATTCATCCACTTTAGACTTAAGAGTGCCTTATGTGAAAATATATGCTACTGGCAGGAACGTAGCAACACATAAAAGTAAAAACAAATAAAAACGATCATATAATAACACCTCTTTGAACATCGATCAAATGCCGCATGCACATACATTCTTGGTTATGTTCATTGCTCTGATTGTTTGAATGTCTGGAATGTTAAGGGCCAATGGAAAGATTTGTATTATAAATTCGCTCTTTCTGCCAAAAGGCGAGAGCTTCGATTTTGCAAAAATGGAAAATTATTATTTCCTTGAAAGTCCTTGAAAAGTCCTTGACTTTTTTTCCCAAAAAGGGTACGAACCCTGATGTAAAGCTAGATCTCTTTCCCTTGTGATTCTCATGCAGCCATTTTGTTCTGTTGTGTACAGTTTACTTTAATTACAAAATAATTCAGACCTGTTAAATTTCGGACAAGAAAACTTTCAGACATTTTTGCCAATAACTTTCAGGCAAACAGCGGCACTAAATACACTTTAAAAAGTTTTATCAAACTTCAACTGATTTGCAAACAACATCAACAAAAACACGACGCAACTATATATTTGCTTCAGTCTACTATTTTTGTTAATTCTTGTAAAATTTCATGGTGCACAAATTTTAGGTTATAAGGTAACTGAATTTAAACTGCAGTTATATAAAATTTATTCTTTTAGTCTGAAGATGGCTAACGCTTCCAAATATTTGTTTTACCTAGTTTTATTATTACTTCAGTGGGATACTTCGCAGATAGTGGATGTAACACAGCCATGCAGAGATATGAATTTTATTTTCGTTCAAGTGGTGAAGTGATGTCTCACGAGTAAGCACAACGAATTGCAAAACAAGAAGATGAAATTTGTATCTCATTTGCACATTTTGTAAGTGTGCGAAAATACTCAAAGCAGATTGGCTGAAACTTGGTATCAACATCGGTGGGAGTGAGCAAACCATTTTTCTTCATTTGAGGTCACTCACTGTTTTTCTTATTCCGTTTGTGCCTTCTAGGAATGGTCGGCCCGCCTGACTGTGGAGCGATCATGTGCCATCAAGTGCCCCAATGCTGCATACCAACTGGTTGGGACAAAAAAAGTCCAGCAGGTGTTGGCCACTCCTGGGGTTTTAGAAAGGTACCAACAAAAACATTGCCCTTCAACCTTCCCTGGCCTGTATAATCTTAGATGTCCCCATCATTTTCCTTATCTTTCAATTGTTACACTATTTTTATGTTAGTTGAAAAATTAGCCCTTTCAGCCCTGATGAACAAGTCAAATGAAGTGTTGCTAAATTCTACCAACTAGAACCCACACTTTTTACATTACCACTTTAGGAGAACTTTGATTTCCATCCATCCTTGATTGTGAGCTGTCCTTGATCAACTCCCATTTTCTCATAACCGAAAATCTTATTTCAAATGAGTTATGTATGGAGAAGTTAGATGTTGATAAACAGGCTAGGGCTAAAAAGGTTAAACCTCAGTTTTTTGTTTTTCTATATCATTCTAATAAGTTATGAGGCAACCATATGATAATTTGTTTTTACACTGGTTGTAATCACTTTCTGATTGGTGAGAATTCCAGTCACTTCGATTTCAGCCAATAATAATTGAATAAAGTAAAAATCATCATACAGTACTGTGTAGTTTCATCTATCCAGGAATATGATAACGAAATAGTCCTGAACTTAAATACGCTGGATAAATTCAGAGAAAGTTTTTTTATAAGCTTTCGAACTCTGCTGAGTCCTTGATCACATGACTGGTCGTGACGTCAACTCTGGAAGTCTGGGGCGGGAAATTCGAACTTCGACGAGGGCCCCCCCTTCTTCTGCTCCTGAGGAGGTTGGTCCAGACTTCCAGAGCTGATGTCACGACCAGTCATGTGATCAAGGACTCAGCAGAGTTTGAAAGCTTATAAAAAACTTTCTCTGAATTTATCCAGCGTATTTAAGTTCAGGACTATTTCATTAAAAATCATCATTGTGGTTATAGTGGCCAGATTTCGTTATCAAGTTGTGTTTTGCTGTTTTCCCATTTCCATTACGATAATTATGTTAATTAACATAACATATCATTAAGGATTCCTGTTGTTATCGTTGTCACTATGGTTACTGTGACAATATTAAGGGCCATTAATTAATGGTCCATGACCAGTATACAACACAGTTTTAAGTAAAAAGCATTGAAATTCTATTTTAAAGCAAACTTTCTTTTGTGCTATAATACTTAAGCCAACCATAGAACTCCAAAACAAAAGGGAAGAAAACTTTTTTATTTTCAATGTTACACACATAGAGTTTTTCTTAAATTTAAAAACAGAAATGTTTTAATTAGAAAGGAACAGATGAGCAGACTGGAAAGAAATACATCAGCTGACTTATCATTTGAGATAATTATTGTCCATTTTTAAAATTTAGCCAATCAGGCCAACAGTTTGATAATACCCGATATAGCACCTTTCTGCATTCCATTGCTGTTCACCTCTCTCTTCTTACACGAACCATTACTAAATAGGTAGCTGGTCATCTTGTCCCACGGTCACGTCGCCCCAAATCTGTACTAGTGTCAGCTCAAGCCTAGGTCATGTAGTCCCGAATACATAAACTTTAATTGATGCTCAAAAATGTTGCTTTGAATCATCTGTCACTAATTTTCTAAACTCTTTATTATGTTTGATTTTTTAGGTTTATTTCGGAAGATGAAAGAGTGAACAGAATAAGGAAAACCTTTGCAGGTCTTTACACACTTGATGAGGTAAAATACATTAACTTAAGCCCACCGCACACTTGTGTGATAGCATGCAATTTTCGTCGCATGCAATCAAAATCGCAGCACATCGCACAAGTGTGCGGGGGCCTGCGATGCAATTTCTATCGCGTGCAATAAAGATCGCATGTATCAGGTTATTGCATCTTCTCGCAAACGTGTGCGGTGAATGTGCGACAACAATTTCGATTGCATGCAACGAAAATTGCATGCTATCGCACAAGTGTGCGGTGGGCTTTAGCGTGGGTATATCAATTTATCTTGATATTAATGAAGGCTATAAGTAATCGTTTGCAAGTACCTTTGAAAAAAAATAAATAAATTTTCAAATCCTTTTGGAAAAAAGTAGGTATGTTTTCTGTATAATAACATTTTGTATAGGCACGTTATAATGTATTTAAGGTGCATGTTTTTGTAGGGCGCAGAAGGGGATAAAACGGTGGAACTAGCAATACGAGACCCTGACCGATATGTGCTGAAGCCGCAAAGGGAAGGAGGAGGTCAGTTTTTGTTCTACTCAAGACTAGATGAAGTAGCTGGATATTTTAATACAGCTTTTGTTGAAATAAATTTATATCAAAGGTTTCTATATTTATCTACAAAAATAGAATTACTTTTTTGCCACAAAAGTTGCAAGAATAATATGGCGCAAAACTGCAAAAAATTTATTCCTACTTGTGTCATGACGACACTTTTTGATTTTAATAGAGTTATTCGGTTAAAGTGCTTTGATTCGACTTTGCTTATGAAAGTTATGCGACTGCGAACGAAAAGCCCAAAAACATTTAAGCACTTCAGCGGGACTCATTGAAATTTTTGCCTCCACGACATCAGTTGAATGCAGTCAGTATCATTAATTATTCTGTTTGTCTAGTGTATATAGAAACGGACGTAAAGAATATAGAAGTGTTTGCGTATTTGCAAATACTTGACAATAGAATCCCGAGTATCGTCTGTATCTCCAATCTTTATAAGTGAGCTACAAGTTTCCCACGATAAATCTTCACTCGACGTCTCAAAGATGACACGTTTCCTGATCATGATAATCATGAAAAAAATGCAAAATTCCGAAAGTTTGTGGGCGAAGAAGAGATTTTCTTGCCAAAATATAACATTTTACTTGAGGAGGAGTGCGATCTTGCTCTCGCAAGACTGAAGAAACTTTGTGATAATGATTTGATTTCAGTTCTTGATTTTAGACACAATCCTTTGTGGATTTTCGCTGCCAATGAGCTAGGATCCATGGCTGTTCCACTGAGTTTCTATATGCAGGATTCATATGTACGTGTGTCTTGGAAATCCTGGAAAGTCATGGAGTTTTGAGCAATTTTCATTTTTTTCTCGCCTGAAAGGTCATGGGTTCTAATCAGGGAAATTGAAAATTTTAGTTTTGGTGTGACAAATTGAGGATGAGATATATTTTTATTAAACAATAAATTTTATTGAAACGAGCAACTGTAGCGAGTAACTTCGCCTTTTAAAAAGTGCCATTTCACCCCGGTGAATTACGTTACTATTATTTTTCATTAGCCAATCAAATTTCTTTACAAAACATTGAGGTTACCTGAATGTTTGTATGTTCGTGCGGCGAGTTAAATCTCAGTCAGGACTACAAAGACCTTTCCAAAACACACAAACAATGTTTTTTTCTTTGCATCGTTTAAAATGTCGGGCCAGTCCCCTTCCCAAGTAATTTCGTCGAAGAGCCTGTTCACTGGCTAGTTTCTTGAACATAATCCAGGCTGGTGTAGAGAGTCAATTTCCATTTTATCTTTGTGCAATACATTCATGGTATTTGTGCTTTTATCACCAGGGAACAATATATTTGGTGAGGACATTCCCAAGGTGCTTTGTGGCATGAAAGACGTTACCGAAAGGTCGCAATATATTTTGATGGACCGCATACGTTCGCCCACCCAGAAAAACTACATAATTCGCGCAGAGCTTGATAAGATTACCCCAAGTGACGTCATTAGTGAGCTAGGGATATTTGGCATCGTTATTGGGTGAGCAGAATCGTTTTTAGACATTCGTCCGGGTTCCACCGAGGTCAGAGAATATTTTCTCTTTTCCTTTGTGTGAGTCTACAGACCCTATGCAAAATTGGCAGCTATTTAAAGTCCCTATCAAGCTTATTTTTTTACTTTTTGTATTAGAACTGTTGTCATCTGTAAACTCAAAATTCAAATAACCAAAGAAAATTTCCATGTCTAAGTATGCTTTTTAGACAAAAAAAGATTGGAATGTAAACTTTGACCGAGTAGGCCGGGGACTGGTAACCTGTGACGTAGCAGCAGTAAGTTACGTGGGTTTTGTTTAAGAAAACTTCATTTCTGTTTAAAAATGTCATAAATTTTATATTTCAAACAATTTCAAGGGAATAATTCATTGATTTAAGTCACAACAATGTGACTATTGTAGCCAGAGTTGAATTTTTGAGATAAAAAAGATTGTCTCTGCTTTATGCCTCGTGCTACGTCATATGCCTCCTGCTACGTCATCACTGCACGCTTCAAGTCTAAAAAATGTAACAGGAACGGCGAGAAAAGGTTCTATTTTCAAAAATTGCCATTATTCAAGGGTTCTACTTTTTATCTAGAACTTAAAAAAATAAGCTTTATAGGAACTTTAAATATTTTTTGTCTACATTCAATTAGCCCTATACTAGCCTCGTTCATAAGTTGATTTTTAAAAAGAACGTGTTACCCAAAGCTAGGCTACTAGGGCAAATTTGAATAAAGACAAAAGAACAGTTTTAAAACTCGTCGCCATTTATGCATCTTGTCTGTGAGATATTTTGTTGATACTGTAGACTTCGCGAAACCGGGGTTATTCCTTATCAAGACCTCAAAAGGAAGCTACATATTTGCCATTGGAGGACACCAATCTTTATTAGCACAGGGTTCGTACGGGCCCTTAAGCCCTGGAAAATTTCATAGAACTTTGTTGAAAAAACTAAACACAGGAAAGCTTTGGAAAACATTGCAGCGACTCCGTAAGCAACTCGATTCCTTCTAGCAGAACACAAGCTTTTACAAAATTCAGCGGCGAGTTCGAATTAATCAGTTTGAACTTAGTACTTACCAATCTAGCTAATAGTTAGTACAGTATAGCTTTCGATTCGTTTATTTAACACGAGGTTCCAGTATAAAATGGCTGAGCCCAGGGGTTTCACACGTTCAGTTGCCAATCATCCGCCGTCGAGTCACCATCTATAAAGGTCCGTGCTCTCTGCCAGCTGTGGCGCGCTTTTTGATTCGCGTTTTATTTGCACTTAGATTAGTTTCGCAATGTTGTATCTTTTCAAAATAAAGCAAACAACCTACAGTTGTGTATAGCTCATTCTTGCTTCTAAGCCTTGACATGACGGTGTTCGGCTGATTTTAGTTTTATTAGTGTTACAACTATGAGTTTAAGTTCCTGAAGCGAAGTTTCGCCGAATGAAATAACGAAAAAATGCAGTCCTCGATCGACGTTATTTGTCTAATTTGGTCTTGCGAAGTACCGCGAATTTCGAATTGCTCTGACGATAAATTTCGTATATCTTAATTTTTATTAGTAGCCCTTTACGACGTACGCCTACCAGTAAAACGGAATTATGAATTCATTTACTATTAAAAAAATGAAACTGCTTTACGATTATGGTGAAAATGACCTTGAATTGTTGAAAGTGGGTTGTTTCTTTTATCAATGGCCGCCATTACATTCCAAAATTTATTCAACTTTCATGAAAAGGGTTGGGCCTTACCCTTTTATACTGGAACCTCGTGTTTAAGATCAAGAATTTGAAATCAAGATCTTTGTTATAGTACTCGAGTTCCACAAAGGTTTTCGCACTGAACGTTTCAAACTTGTTTCCTCGCCAAGAATAGAACAGTTATGTGACAACACTTCATTGTGCGTGCACATGCACTTCTTTGTTTGCGAATTATGTCGTGCTTACTAAAAACTGATGCTGAACCGAATGACGATTTAAATTAACTCGCATTTCCTAAAAACTAAAAATTAATACTCATACACTGTATTCACATCTTTTTCGATATTCCGTCATCATATAGACGCGCATTTATTGTTTTGAAATCACATGCTGTTGTGATTTGTGTTCAGAAACTTTTGAATAAGTTCAGTTACTAAGATAAAAAGTATGATCTTCTTCAATGAATGGACATGTTTGTAATTTCTCGTGTTCATGCCTATAGTCTATGCTTAATTCTAAGAAGTAGTGTATTTCTTCAGCAATATATGGGACAAGTGAAGTTTCCTTTGGACAAGTAGAACTCAAATCTCACTCGTCCCATGGACAAAAGAGAAAAAGGAAAAGTTGAGTGCCCTTGATGTGCTAAAATCATTTCCAATATATCTGACAGGTTATCAATTTATTTCTTCCTGTGCACAGAACGAATGAAAGAATCCTTGTGAACAAGGAGGTGGGACATTTGCTAAGGACCAAATCATCCCGTCACGATGACGGCGGCGTGGCCTCGGGACGAGCTAATTTAGACAGCCCCTTTTTGATCTAACCTAGACCCTTTTTGGTTTGGTAGATCCATGTTTCAAGCCATTTTACTCTACTTAATTGATTCATATATAGTGGTAGGTGTTTTTTTAAAACTAGAGGCTCGTACAAAACATAAAAATTTTAATATTTTTGTTCACGAAACACTGCTCTTTTGATGGAAATCTTTCAGCCCCAACCAAGTTTATCAACACCAAACTTCTCCTTACATAACTGTTACAAAATATGTCATTTGTAATAACAAACTTGAAGTTTATCAAACATAGAAAACTATCGAGGATGAAAACCGAAATTCTCCTAAACTGCTAACAGGAAAAAATGAGTTCTAGTTGGGAGAATTTGGTGATACGCCATTTGGCGCATTTTTGGTTGAAAGGGTTACAGGACCCATAAAGGAAAAACAACTAAAAACCATCTGTTGGTAGAATATAAAAAGGGGGTAAAAATTTTTTAATAGGTCTTTAAAAAATTACTTATATCTGTTGTTACTCAACGAACTGTGCTTGTGTCTAGGTACAATGCTATGGGGTATTGATAATTGTAAAACTTCAAATGAATAAAATAGAAGTAATCGTGGTTTAGTAATGTGCATTCGACATGTTTCACTCAGGTGGGCGTCCCTGTTCAACTCCAATTGCCAACCTCGATAACTATGATTAATTATGTTAATAATTAAACGAATTTTACTCCAATGGGACTCTCTGTTCAACTCCCATTACCAACCTTGATAACTATGGATTCATTGTGTTACATCTTTACTGACGGAAGTACACTGTAACAACACGAAATTATTATCAGTCGTATTGCAAAGTCTTTATAAACAATTTTACACTACAGAGAAATTTCTGTTGGCTTAGAGAATCGAGAGAAATTGTTTACAATTTTGTTATTACCATGAAAGTCTCATCATTGCCCCGCGTGAATATTTGTAACCTTGCTCAGTGGAACCTTTTTGGTGTAAATACATCTTGTGCGGGATTACCTACTATCAATGAATTTCTGAGCGGTCAAGTTCAGTAGATTGATAATTTAGTCTAAAATCTATATTATGAGCCAAGTTCATTAAGAAATTTAGGCTAGGCCTGTGAACTTCCAAGGTGGCGAGACAATAATGGATCTCGTTGAACTTAAGTAAAGTTAAGAGCGTACACCAGCAAACAAAGGTATCGACACTGGTAAACCTGAGCCTCGCGAGTGACTCCTCAATAACAGGGATGTTTTAGGAAAGTTCCAGGAGAACCCTATTACAACACACCGAATCAAAGCCCTAGAATTACCGTGAGGGAAATATTGTGTAAGTACATTAGCGGTAAAAACAAACTGACTTGCAAACGCCTACACTCTTCTCAAACAGCCTCATTCCCAACAACGGGGCTTCTCACAAGACAATAACTAACTAACTCAACAATAACTCTACGAAATGGGAAAAAAAGGAGTCCAAGAGAAACCTAATTGTCACCTTAAGACTTTTTCTTTTCCAAAACTGGGGCCTACTTCAAACACCGTATTTCAACCGTATCGAACAAAATTGCATTTGATTCGGAACTAATTGAACCGATGATTCAAACACCGAATATATTTTTCGTATTATCCGCTGGATGAGGACAGTTTGCAGAATTTAGTTCGGTGCACAGCTTCAAACACCGTATATTCATGGAACTCAATGAAGCCATTACAGTTTTGGTTTATAACATCAGCACAAGAAAGCTTATACACCTGTTATACAAAATGCCTGTTAACAATAAATTGTTATCAAAATCCTTCTTTAATGAACCAATTTAGTGCCGGCAAAGAAAGTTGTGCTGCTTTAATGAGCCTTTGTAGGACTTATAATGACGAGTTTTAAACTAGACATAATTTCCGTTCTTTTTAAGTTTACATTCAAAAAACGTTGAAGTGTTCCAACACCTTTACCTGTAAAAAGAAAATTGAGCAATTGTACAAAGAGTTGATAAAAAGCTAGTCTTTCAAAATATAGTTTGGCAGTTCCCCTAGTCAAGAGTAAAGAGGGGAGAAACAGAACAGCGTTCTAGAATACTAAAATGACAATCAATAACACAACCAGTGGTGTGTTTCAAGTTGACTCGGCAGCAGTTGCAATTCAAATGAGTCTCTGCTTTTTCCTCATCATTTCAGGTACGCTAGGAAACGGAGCCATTTGTTACCTTATGATACGTTTTAAGGCTCTTCGAACAGTTCAAAACATTTTCGTTGCAAATCTCGGTGTCATTGATTTGCTAAACATCGTTTTCATCGTTCCATTGTTCAGTAACTTTTATGTTTTTAAGGCCGACTCTCTTGTTACAAGCACGACATTCCTAATCGTGCTATTTATCTTTCTTAATTTTACTGCAATGCTTCTACTAGCCCTGGATAGATACATGGTTGTTGCTCATACTCTAAGGTACAAGTTGTGGCAATCAAACCAAAAAGCATTCTATGAAATTGGTGCAGCCTGGGTAACGGCTTTGGGTTTTACCTATGCAATACTGACACCAGTTTTCAACATTGAGTTGGGTGCCAAGTCAATTCTGAATTATTATATGGTGTACGCTTCAAAAATGAATGCATATGTACTTCAACCAACGTTTTTGATCAGTTTCATTGTTCCCATAGCAACAATGTCAGTTTTGACAGTTATCAAAATACGGCGAAATAGTAAACAAAAAAGATCAGACATTAGCTTTGACAATCTACGCACAGACAATGGTGGAGTAGCAAAGGCAGCGAATGAGTCTGCTTATACAATCCTGATGGTACTGCTTGCATATGTTTTCTTCAATTTGTGTGGGTCTTTGTTTTTTATCATCGCTTCTACCACCTTTAGTGCCAGTAGAAAAGATTCCAGTGGTTGGCATTTTTTGGTTTCTACTTCCGTTTCTGTGGAAGCTCGTGTAACTCTTTTATCTACGCGATTCGCTCTGCTAAGTTTCGAAAAGCTTTAAAAGATGTTTGGAAGAGGTTCGGAGGATCAAGCCCTAACCAATTGTTGCATGTCAAAAATGGCAGAAACAGCCAAGTTGCGGGACGTGTTTTTTATCTCAAAGGGCATTTGCAAAACAGCAATTGATCGTCCATTTAGGTGATCGATGAGATAGTTTGGTGGCTTCCCAAAACTTACCGCGAAAATCACCTGCTCCACAAAATTAAGACTGAAAAGTTATTAATAAACTTTTTCAACTAGAGTAATTGGTGCAGTGATGAGCTCAATTTGTAGTCTTGGCAAAAGAGAGGAGAGAAAGGCTTAAAAACTATTAGTTGTAAAATAACCATTTGGAGTTAATCTATTATTCGAATTTATTATTCAATGCAGAAAGCATGTGTCCTCCACCCTTTAAAATTTTCTGTCAACAGCTTGTCCAAAAAGGTCTTTAATCTGCTACCCCATTGATTCGATTTTGTCACTGTCACTCTCATTGTCATAACGATTTCTATCGTCGTTGTAGCATTTTGCATACAACGTTGCTTGCTACTGAAACCCTTCTTGTTGCCACTCGGTGAAACCGTTGCATGCAATGTTGTAGAACTACCGCTACACAGTGCAGTTCTCCGTTGCAAGCAATGTTGCACCGTGTAGCCACGGCTTTATTTTCGTCATTGTCACTGAAGTTTTTCTTGTCATTGCCATTGTCTTGGTTGTTGTCATCCTCTTGTGGCAGTTGGCATTGCCGGTGTCGTTGGTACTGTCGTTGTCATTGTAGTTGTTTGCAGTCGTTGTCACTGCTATTGCCATCGTTGTTGTCATTGTCATTCTCGTAGTTGTCGTCGTCGTTTTTGTCATTGTCCTTGTCGTCGCCGCTGTTGTAATTGTCATTGCTGTCGTCTTTATCATTGTTATTGTTATTGTTGTAGTTGTCGTCGCCGTTGTTACCATTCTCATTGTCGTCGTCTTTGTAGTAATTATCAGTGCCGTCGTTGTCGTCATTGTCGTTGTTGTAATTGTCGTCGTCTTTGTTGTA
>JAOBAT010058187.1:0-26653 GCA_026413305.1 Hydrozoanthus tunicans | reverse complement strand
GTGGGAGGGCGAGGGGGTGGACTGGTGCATTATAATTTCCCTTGACACATTTTCTTTCGGCCCTGCCCTTTCAAATGTACAAAATGACGTGGCCCTTGAAGAGTTAGAACATAAAATAACATGACCCACCTCCAACTCGAAACAGTATGACAGCCATCTCTTACCTCACTCTTTAGAGCAAATATTGAGTTGCTATCTGTCTGTTACGGTAGTAGTAGCAGTGATAGCTCCACCAATGAATCAAGGATTCTCATTCAGAATAACAATATTTACACTCTATATATATCAGTGACATTTTCTATGGATTAAAGCTTTAACCTTAGCTTTATACAGCCATATATGACATGTTAAGTTAGGTTGATGTCTTAAGACCAGTTTTTCATTGATATATTGTAGTGTTAAGATTAATTGAAATTGTGTTTTGCTAGCCTACGAACAACAGAAATCCACCACTGTCTTTCCAGCATGTGTTAAATAGTTGTCAGCTAACACTTGCTAAGTGTTGCGTGAAAAAATAAACTATATGGCTCGTTACAACAAACCAAAAATATAGTTAATATACTTTTCTAATGGCTTACATGTCTCATTGATAAAAAATATATATATACCAAAATTGGAATGCTCTAGACTTACTAGTAAGCAGTTTATATCATCAGTTAATAAAAATAGTTAAAACTATTTCATAGAACAAATTTTCATTGGAACGAACAAAACCGCATGACCCCCCAGAAACCTTTGCATGTTTTCTTGCAGCCCCTCAATTTGGGTTGAACAGAGTGGAATGGCCCCCTCCCCATTTGCACCATCCTACTTCCCCCCTCCCTAATAAATGACCGGTCCTTAACCAAAGTTCGCAAAGACGATTGTGTTTTGACACTTACCGATAATTGACTTAGCCTAGCCATCAAGGCTACTAAAATAATAATAATGATGCTAGTGATATTGATAATCATAATCATTTTCGTATTCGTGATTGGGATAATAGTCATAATTTTAACCGTCATCCTCATTCTTATCGTAATTGTATACGTAATCTTTATCATAATCATATTGATCATTGTCATATCACAATCATAAATTATCACGACTGAAAAGTAGAGAACATGTTAGCTATAGTGACAACATAAAAAGTTGCTATTCAAATTTGAGTAACAAATAAAACTGAGCCTATTACTGGAAACCAATATCGAAAGGATGCAGTTGGCTGCAGTCGACAAGTCAGAGCTAGCTCAGTAAAACCTGACAAAAATACGAGCTACTCGACGAAATGGTTTCTTTTGTTGAAAGTAATAAAAATCCTCCCAATTTTCACAGTCAAACATTATTTAGAGACGTCATAAGCGAGGAATGTTCGAAGAGTACTTAGCATTTATCAGTAGTCGAAAAATAACTAGCTCATTACTTTCGTTCGTAAAACTCGAAAAACGTTGCATTTCAAGCTAGGTACCGAACCAAATCTCAAATTTATTAAACGCGTTTTATAAGGAATGGAGAAAAAACGAGGGATTAAAAGTCTCTCAGAAATTAAAGACAAAGAACTGTGAAAACATCGACTGTTGCAGAGAGCGGCTTGGTTCCAATGGCTCTTTGAACGGTCTTGGCACTCAATTCATTCTTCATATTCCATAATTTAGCATCCGTGGAACTATACCCGGCCGATCCAGATCCAGGGCAAATGAAGTTCTATTGTTTACAGATACCTTAAAGCTCGACGGCATGCTCTGGGATGTACTATCGTATCCAAACATCCAAATTAATTTGTTTTCTCCAAAACCCGCAACACGAGGTCTCTTCAAAATTGTCTCAAGACAATTTCAATAGTTATTTTTTTCTGGTTCCTACTTGAAAGCATTGTTTATCTACGGACTGGTTATGAAACCATTGTTGTAGTTCTTTGTTTGTCTTTTTCTTTTGTTTTCTAGTGCTTAAGGTGCACTAAAGACAAAAAGTTTTGAGACGTAACTCAACAAGTGCCAGCCAAAACGTTCTCACTAACACCTAAAACAAAGTATGTGCACCCTCACGGCTCGTTCAACCTACAACAAAGCAACTTTGTACATTCTTTGTATTTCCCGGCTTTTATAATCAGTCCGTATATTAACTATATTAACTATGTCGAAAGCTTTTCAGAAAATATTGTCTAGAAGCTATGCATTAATGTTTATCTATATTAATCTGTTTATACCCAATGCACGTTCTTGAACTGATATTACTTAAGTATTTTTAAAACGACTACGAGTGTTTGAATGGAGGTTCCAAACAACGAGAAACTATGGATGCATGTTGCCGCGAAGCGAAGTAGTAGTTTTTTAATAGGTTGACCCTTCCAAAGCTTTAAGAAATAATAGATTCTCAAACTAATTAATTATTCATGATATTTCAGACCAATCAGGGAGCCAGATTTGGTCGGGTGGAGTCTTGAAACCAAGTAAGCACTCGCTCGAGTGTTTCAAACAATTTTTCAAACACACATGTATGTTGAAGCAATTATAAAAACATGTAAAAAACATATCCTGATGAGCATATTCCTAAGCCACACAAATTGCACAATATCACACTCTAAATTTTGTAAATTCTATTCATACATCATTCAAATTTAATGAACTTGTTTGTTACTTTATAGATTACAAGCTTACAACAACCGACAACTTTTATTCATATTTAATCTTTGACTTATTTGCATTTATTCGACTACCAGCAAATACAGTTGCTATGTTGCTATGCAAGTCCAGGCAGGTGGCTCGAGAAAGACGTGTTTTTTTAACATTGTAAGTAGCATAGTAATTGACGGTTCTGGCACATTTTCTCACTTCGTTCAAAAATGACGTTTCTTCGAAACTTGCCAATATCACCGTCAATTACTATACTACAGAGTGTTTGTCAAGATATCAGTAATATAATCATTTCATATTACTAATATTTTATGAAATATTATTAACAATTATTAGAAATTATTAATAAATTAGAATTATTGATAAGACATTATTAGAAATCATTAGAAAATGATTAACAAATTAGTAAATTGAATTCATACTATTAGGAAATGCTTAGAAAATGTACGATTTATTAAACAAACATGATATAAAAGTAAGACGCTAATATAATATAGGAGAAATGAAACCAGAATGCAATGAAAATACCCATTTATCGTTATCAGATTTAGGATATATGTGTTGTCCTTTTTGCAATATTGAATTGTATTGCTTAGAAATTTATGAAGAATTTGATTGTTGTAAGGAGATGAAGTTAGAAAAACATGGTTATGAAATAGTTTGTATAAAATGCGGTTTAGTTCATAGATATGAAAAAGTTAATGAATTTGTTGATTTCGAACAAAATAAGCATAGGTTTAAGAAAAAAAGTGTATATGAATTGAAATATCATGTTGAAAACATAATAAATAAGTTTAATTTACGAATTCATCCAAATGATAGATCCAAGATTTATCGAGTTTTCAAGGAAATTGAAAAAGTTCAGCATAAAGTTGATGACAAGAGAAGACGAATGATATCGATAACGTTTATTTTGAGAAAATTATTAATGATGATGCAATTAAATTATGAAGTTGTAAAAGTTTCAAATAATAAGAAGACTATGAAGTATTATGAAAATTATTGGGATAAGATGTGGTTGTTAATAGGTGATACAATTAATTTTATTATGCATCTCTGAATTTATTATCATATTTATCTAGGAATTTTTCAATAACAGGACTGTTGTCGACGATGAAATCGTCTTATGTTTTCATTGATGTATACAGTTCTTGAGGATCGTATATTCCACTTCGCATAACTTGTTTGAGATAGTTTAATAAATGCTGGTAACTTTGGTAAGCGTATACGCTTGATTGAACTTTGTTGTCTAGACATTGTTGTTTCATCCATCCTCGTATTACGAGAGACATTGTAGAAATAGTAACTAGTGGAATAGTTGCCAATCCAACAGCACTTCCAATTCCCGTTGAAGCAAAAACTATTGATAACGAATTGCCGAATAATTTTAATCTACGAAAATGTTTTACAGCTTTTTTATATGACCAACATTTTCTGTAATATGTTCGATATAGACTTTTTAATTCTATGATTTCATTTTCTGATAATTTATTGGAAATGTGATTCCAATTGAAAATTTTATTATTATCTTTTTTTCGTATCGACATATATATTACGTTATATTATAATAATTCTTTTCTTTGCAACGAAATTTACAGGCAATATCGAAAGGTTTTTGTCAACATTACCAAAAGCGTGAACTAGTTTATATAATCGTCCGTAGTTTTCGTCTAAACTAAATAATGTCCTTTTTGCGTTGAAAGCTAATCGACTAGATATCTTGTCGTATTTTCCTGTTGTTTCATCAAAAACATGGACTTCCCATTCGCCATTATAAGAAGCTGTTTTTTGGTTCATAGTTAGTCACATGCTAACAACAAGTACAAGGTATAAAAGTAAACTAGAACCTAACGTGATCGTCATCGACTTGAAATTACAAATCTTGGAAGAAACCAAAAAAAAAGTTTTTAACTTGAGATTATCACACGCGTTAAGAAAAGAGATCGCAATATTCCTCTATGGTCGTAGAGGTGAAGGACATGTTGACCCAATGATTATAGACAACATAGATTACGGCAATAGATTAGTAATACCAAAATACAAAAGTCTCGAATCTAATGATCGAAGAGGTGTTATAAACGTTAAAACCAATTTTGATCATTCGAAAACACCAATTGATAATCTTGTATCTTTAAAAGACGAATATAACTTCAAAGATAATTACACAACGAATAGCTTTGGTAATAGGTCTTCCTGTTCATTTTTCCAACTCTTGTATCCTTAGATGATCTGGAGATGAAAATGCTTCGACATCGAAATCATTACTATCATCTTCAGGGTCTACTATCGATTCTATTCTTAAACCATAAACCCCTAGTTTGGGTTTGCCGAGATTGACAGCCAGAAGCGCTGGACTTTGATCTAACGTACATACAATGTGAGTTGGACTGTTATGATATTTAGTTGTATAATCTCTGTATTGCCCATATACGAAACTAGCGAATTTGTTTTGTAAGTCGGCGAAATTATTTGCCCCCAATTTGAACTCGTTTTTTTGTGTGGATTGACCTATACGTATTATCTTCGTCAACGTACGATTTCATAGTTGCACCTTTGGTAGTAACGAGGGTATCTACGTATGCTTTCGATGTAGCAAATGATGCAGTTTTAGGAAGGGGCAAATCATCGATTATTTCACCTTCAGTGAACAATCCTTTGTATTTTTTGATACTGCGTGTAAGAGACACTACAGGAATTTGATCCAGGAATTCTTTCGTAACAGTATCTTTGTTATTTACCGGTTTTGATATATTAACTAGACGTTTATTTTGTGCATCATAATTACCATCAGCATCTAGTTGGTAACCAATTCCTTGTTGTCCTTGGGGTCCAGGCGGACCAGTTAAAACTTGACTTGTTAGTCCACTAATCTAATGAAATGCTCATATAATATACAATAGATAATATATGGAGTTATTAAATTTTGATGAAACAAAGAGTAAAAAGGAAACAAAGCATAATTTCTTAATCCCTGATTGTCATTTCATGCTAGTTGGTCCAACTGGTTCAGGTAAGACGAATTTATTAATAAATTTACTTTTACGATATATGAATTATGATAAATGTATCATTTATACGATTAATCCTAATCAAGAAAAGTATGAATTATTAGACAAGTTTGGGTCATTATTTGATGAAGATGTATTTGAAATTCTTAGTCCAGAAGAAATTATACCTGTTGAAGATTTAGATGATGAATCTGGAAAAGTAGTAGTTTTTTATGACATCAAACTTGATGATAAGAATATGAATAACATCAAAGAATATTTTTCTCTTAGTAGAAATAAGAATACTTATGGTCTTGATAATAAGGATATAAGACATATTTCTGATGACTTATCAAAGGAAATTGGAAAGGATGAGTTTAGAATCGTTTATCGAGAAGCTACTACAGAACCATTTTCATTTATGGTTATCGATAAGACGAGTAAATGTATTCCTGAGATGTATCGTAAAAAATTTGATGGATTTTATGATAGAGAAAGATAGAGGATTTTGTATAACCAAATATTATAAATGTCATTTAAAACTGCGAAAGTTGTTCAAGATATGAAGAAATTAATTGATGAATTTCTAGCCAATCGTGAAATTTTAAAAGAAAGACTTTTACAAGAAAAAGTTGCTGACCAAGAACTTACTAGAGCTACGGAAAAAATTTACAAACCAATAACTAGTGCTATTTCTAAAGCTCGAGAAAAGACTGATAAAAAACAAGATAAACTAATCGAACAATTACAGGATAATCAACAAAATCTTGCAAAAGAATTGAGAAACATTAATCCAGATGATAAAGAAGAAAGAGTATTAAGATCGCCTTTTAACAAGCCCGAGTATGATAGAATCTTATCCTTCGGATTTGATCCTGATTTACAAATTTCTCCTAATGAAGGAATCTTGAATAAAAGGATTGATGATCTGAATGAGGAGTATAAATCTTCTACGAATAAACAAAAGAAAAATAGATTAAGAAACCAGTTACTAGCTCTTAAGAAATATAGAGAAGCTGTTACTGATAAATTTGTTCAACAACAGCCATTAACCAAGGAACTTCCTATAGAAGCTGGACCTTCAGGAATAGAAATGGTAGATCTTAGTAAGAAGTCAAAAAAAGGATCTGGTTTGACAGCAAAAATGAGAAAAGATTATACTTTTGGGAATCTTAGAATAGATCCTGATAAATTGCTTCAATTAGGATTAGAAGCTTATGATACTAAGGGTAAGAAAGTAATGAGTAGAAAAGTGGATGAAGATTAGATTTATCTTTTAACGAAAAGATATAATCCTAATTCAAGAAGAACTTTTGAGAAACTTCTTCAATTAGCAGGAATTTCTAGCTTTTCTTCTAAATCAAGAAAAGTAGGTGGTTGTAGTAAAATGCCAATAAAATATTATAAAACTCCAGACGAATTATGTGAACGATTAGAATTATTAATGGCTAGTAAGGAAGCTGGAAATAAGTCCAAAACTCTTATCAACGAATCAATTGATATTATTGACAAATTGTTAAACGACAATCTAATAACTAAACAAGAATATCAAAGTTTATACTCAAGAATTGTATAAATAATTATTATAAATGCAAACAACTTTATTTTTTGATAGTGAAAAAACAAATCAAAAATCAGAAGATTTTACGACTTATTTCGAGCCACCACTAGTGCTTGACAAAGATCGTCGTTTTAAGATATCACTCATTTCAGCGACGCTTTGGTATTCATGGCACAACGTGACGATAATGAATAAATAAATTTAGATATTTTAACAAAAGTAAATGGGTAACAATTATAATTAATCCTGGAGCTTATAACATCATTGATCTTGATAGAACTATTAAACGATTAATGAAAGCCAACAATGTATATGATAATAGCGATCCTAACCATCCGAAGTATTATATTTCAATAGAAGCCAATTTCAATACATTTCATTCTAGAATTGATTTAAGTAATGATTATAAAATAGATTTTACTATAGAAGATTCTCTTAGAAATATCTTAGGTTTCAATTCTATTATTCTTCAAGGAAATGAAAGTTATGAATCAACAAGACCAGTAGATATAACAGATGTTCAAAGTTTACAAATTAACTGTGACCTGATTACAGACTCATATGTAAATGGAAAATCAGGATCATGTCTCTATTCATTCATCCCAAGCGTTCCTCCCGGGTTTCTAATCAATTTACACCCAAGTCAAAAATTAGATTTTACTATTTCTAAAAGAGGAGTTATTAATAGCGTAAGATTTTTCATAACTAGTCAAAGTGGAGACATAGTCGATTTGAATGGAGAACGTGTTACTTACTTCCTTCATCTGACTGAAACTGTATAATTAATCTGTATAGAATGCTATTAACAAGAGAACGTTATTATAAGAAAAAAGTCGTTGGAGGAAACATTCTTTGAAATGTTTTTGATAAAGCAAAGAGAACGCTAGCATCAACTAGTAAAATAATTACTTCTCCTTTTAGAAGGAAAGTAAAAAAAGTTCTAAAACCAGTAATTGATAAAACTGAAGAAGTGTCACAAGATTTGATTAATAAGCAAATTCTTGACCGGGTTAAATCAGGAGTAAGAGATATTTCAACTAATCCACAAGTTCGAAAAGTATTAGCTAATAAAAGTCGTGCAATTCTTAGCAATCTAATTGCATGATCTGGATTAAAACGATTATGATCATTTTATCTAATCATATTTTATAATGGAAGAAGTTAGGAGTCATTATTTTGATTTTGATGAATCACCAATTGATAATTCAACAACAGAGTTCGAATATATCGAATATCTCCCAAGAGATTCGAATGACATGAATCGTCCAGGACAACAAATAATTGAAACAAGAGATGAAGATGTTTATTTACTACCTCGTAAAGCATTCCTCGAAGTAAAAGGAAGACTTCAAACTCAAGCAGGAGCGAATTACGCAGCAGATGCTATTATTAGCCTTGTTAACTATGGATGGAGTCTTTTCCATTCCGCAGAATACCAATTGAATAATAAAACGATAGAAGATGTCCAAGATTATCTACCATATGCATCTACCATCTTGAATTGTGTAATGTTTAGTGATGATTACAGTCGAAGTACTGCTAGTAATATGCCTTGGTATCGTGATACTGGTAATGGCACTCCTAATCCAAATAGGGGTCTACCAACTGTTGCAGCTGATGCTAATCCTGCGGCTGTTAGAGATGGCGCTAACGCAATCTCAACCGCTTATGATGCAATCCTAGTATCTAATTTAGGATTTACTCAACGAAGACAAATAACAACTGGAAATAAACAACTTAGCTTCTTTTTGCCTCTTAGTTAAGTATTTGGCTTTTGTAAAGATGTGACGACTGTTTTTCGAGGAGTGAAACATACCCTGATTCTTGATAGAGCTAATCCTGATCATTTTATTATGAAAGATGCTGTCGGAGCTGGACGATTTAATATTTCACATCTAAGCTTATGGATGCCAAAAGTTGTCCCTAGTTTGACTATGCAAACTGAATTAGAACAAAAACTTGTTAGCGGTCTTATTAAGAATTTATACTTTGAACAAGTAAGAGTATATCGAACAATGTTTCAAGCTGTTGAGACTTCACCTACATGGAAAATAACAACTTTACCAGGAAGTGAATTACCAAGACATATTTTCATTGCTTTACAATCTTCAGAAAGATTACCAGCTGCTAATCCCCAAAATATTAACAACATGATTTTTGATAATGGTAATTTCGTCAGAATTTCTGCACGAGTTAATTATACTCGTTTTCCAGATCGTGAAATTGAATATCCATTTCATGAAGCAACGAGAATTTATAGTCGTGCTTACTTCTCATTTTTGGAAGCAGTTCATAATTACCAAGATTCAGATAATGGTGTTCAGATATCAGCAGAAGATTGGGCTTCATTGTATACAATTCATCACATCGATGTAAGTAAGCATCCAGAACGATTGAAAAATTCAACAGCTGATATAGAAGTTAGAATTTACCTAGGAGGTAATTTTCGGAACTTAGCAAATAATGCTGGTGTTCCGTATTACGTATATGCTGTTATTCTAAGCGATAGATATTTACAATTAAAAGGTCTTAGTGGAAAAACGAATGTTATTATCTAATCATATTTTATAAATGAGTTACGTTTCAACAAGTTTAACCTTAACAGATGCCCAAAAAGAATCAATCAAAAAAGCTTTCATGAATAAGAAGCCTACTAAAATTCGATTATCAGCTTATGCTCTTAGCGGTAATGATAAATTAGATCTCACAAAAGCTCAGCATGAAAAAGTGTTAAGAGCTAGATCAGTAATATTAGATCATCATAATGATCATCATCAGTAATAATTATAAATGAGTAAAACTCAAAGTCAAAAACAAGGAGCTGGTTGGTTGACTTCCTTGCTCTCTCTTGCTCGAACAATGGCTCCTACTGTTGCTAAGAAGGTTCTTCCCGCATTAGGATTAACTGGTATAACAGGAGCAGTTTCTTCTCTAGCAGGTCAAGCTGTTTCCAAAAAAGGAGAAGGTAGACATAAGAAGCGACGTCCTAAGAAGAAAAAAATAGCTCGTGGTTTAGTATTGCCTGGTAGTTTACCAAGTTCTATTATACCTCCTTCAACGAAAACAGCGGGAGGACTCATTCTTGGAAGAAATAGCCCTTTCAAAAATATTCCTATACTAGGTGCAATTTTGTAATCTATATTGTCTAATGATATCGTATAAGAAATGACGACAAAGTATATTCAAACTTCATTGAATCTTTCAACAAATCAAAATGAAAAGATAGCTTCAGCATTATAAAATAAACGAGGAATAACCATTCGTCTTTCTAACAAAGATTTTAATGGTTCTGATAAACTATTTTTAACAAAACAACAGATCAATAAAATTATGAAAGCTAGACGAAAAAATGTTGGCGTTGATATTAAAATTAGCAAGATTCAACTTTCTAAGCAAGGATCAGGTATTCTAAGCATGCTTTTACCATTAGGATTGTCATTACTCCCTGATCTTTTAAAAGGGCGAGGATTGGTTTTACCAGGCAGCATTCCTAGTAGCGTAGTACCAAGAGGAAAATGAGTCTAGACATACGTTATAGGATGAAGAATAAATTCAACCCATTATCAAATTTAGACATTGACAAAATTATGAATAATAATCAAATCAATAATTTTAGAGGTTGCTTTTCTAAGGATATGCTTCCTAAAAAGATTCGTAAGAATGAAAGCATAATTGTTAATTTACAAGATTTTTTCAAAGGTAGAGGGAAACATTGGATTTGTATCTATAATAATCCTAAGTCAAATATCACAGAATACTTTGATTCTTTTGGTCTAAAACCTCCTACAGAGTGTGTGGATTATATGAAAACTTCTAATAAACCAATAGAGTATAATTCTTCTCAAATTCAATCTCTTAACAGTACTATGTGTGGTTATTATTGTTGTTATTATATCATAGGAAGATACAATGGTAAGCAACCAATAGAAATATTACTAGATTTTCATCAAAAACCATCTTTGTGCAATGAGATGTTCATTAGGAAATTTGCTAAGAAAATTGTATAACTACTTATTATACACGAATGACAATAATTTATTGCTTACGACAAAAGAAAATGACAGAAACGATTAATGAACAATTAGAAAAAACAAAAAATGGTCGATTAAGACTAATCGGTAATTGCGTAGAGTGTAACGCGCGAAAAATGAAGTTTGTTAAGAATACTAAAGAAGGTGGAGATATTGGTAGTACTCTTTTAGAATTTACTGGAAATCTCTTAGGAAGATCTGCTAAAGAAGGTGGTAAATCTCTTCTAAAAAGTGATGCAGCACAACGCATAGCAAAAGACTTTATTAAAAATAAATCTGGTAAATTAATTGATACCACTGTTTCAAAAGAAATGGATAAACTCGGAAATATGATAGGAGTTCGAGTATACACTATTGAAGATTACAAGCGTGATTTGAAAAAAGGTATCGTTAGAGATGGTTTGAAAGGTGGTAGTTTGGATATCCAGAAAAAATAAAGCTTGGGTGAATTACATATGAGAACGCCGGGATTAAAAAAGTATAATTACTGCGGACCGGGTACTAAACTGGAATATCGTCCAGCGAGTAATGATCCGAAGATCAGAGATCCAATAAACAAACTAGACGCCATTTGTCAAAAACATGATATTGATTATAATAAAGCAAAAACGGATCTGATAAGCATGAAGCTGACGGTGAAATGTTAAAAGATATATCAAAGATTCCCTATTGGAAAAGACCATGGGGCACTAGTTTTGCACAAGCAGCTATTGCTGGAAAAAAGAAGCTTGGTGTTGGTATTAAATCGAAAAACGGAAAACGGTGTTGAGTAACGATTGGGCTCAACGCCTTGCAGAAGAATTACACAAACCAATCAGAAGAACTTTCAAAAAGCGACGTGTTATTGTTAATCACATTAATGAGATTTGGTGTAGTGACCTTGTTGAAATGCAGCAATTTAGTAAATGGAACAAAGGATATCGATTTTTATTAATGATTTTAGACCTTTTTAGCAAATACGGATGGATTGTTCCATTGAAAGATAAAAAAGGAGAAAGTGTAACTGAAGCACTCAAATCAATATTTAAGAAGGGTCGTAAACCAAAATACTTATGGACCGATAAAGATAACGAGTACTACAACTAAAAGATTTACTAGACAAAAACCAAATAACATATTCCACAGAGAACGAAGAAAAATCGTCAGTTTGTGAAAGATGGAACAGAACGATCAAGAATAAGATGTGGAAACAATTTACTGTTCAAGGCAATACGAAGTATATCGATATGTTACCCAAAATAGTAAAAGAGTACAACAATACGAAACATAGTTCAATAAAGATGACGCCTATAGAAGCTAGTAAGAAAGAAAATCAAGGAGTTGTTTATTTTAATCTATATGGCAACATGGAAACATCAAAACAAAAACCAAAGTTCAAGATTGGTGATAAAGTTCGAATATCAAAATACAAACGAAAAATATTCAACAAAGGTTATACAGAAAACTGGACAGAATAACTCTTCGTAATTGATAAGATTCAATACACTAATCCTATAACTTATAAGATAAAAGATTTGAATAATGAAGAAATAAAAGGCTCTTTTTACGAACCAGAATTGTTAAAAGCTGAACAAGAAGTATTTCGAATTGACAAAATTATTAGAAAAGATTATAGGAGGAAAAAAGCTTTAGTAAAATGGAAAGGTTATGATGACAATTTTAGAAGTTGGATACCAATGGAAAATCTGAAAGACGTATGAATAGTGTATCATACAAGCATAAGATGACAACGATGATCGATGAATTAAGAAAT
Source organism: Hydrozoanthus tunicans (assembly GCA_026413305.1). Lineage (NCBI taxonomy): Eukaryota > Metazoa > Cnidaria > Anthozoa > Zoantharia > Hydrozoanthidae > Hydrozoanthus > Hydrozoanthus tunicans. Next base: position 13,709 of record JAOBAT010058187.1, on the reverse strand, counting down.
GTTATTAGCAAATTCACTTATAGGCAATTGAAGCAAGAAATATTACTTTTGTTAAAAAGAGCTTGAATGTTGCAAATCTTAGACGCAATAATCTTGAGAAGATCATTTTACTCAATCTATTATTCTTTCTACATTTCATTGGAAAAACTCAGATGAATTTTGTTAAACAAGAAGAAACTCCTAAGAAGACTAGTAATATTCTAATTTATTTCAACCCAGGATTAGATCTCAAGATTGTTAATAATTCTGATTACAGGAAGATTAATAAATTTATTCTAATTAAAGATACTCCTTTGGGAGAAGAAAGAGTAGAATTTGTTGAGAAATTAGTTGAAAAAGCTGAGAAATATGATCTAAATTATGTTAGATTCTTAGGCAGTTATGTTATTTTACGAAGTCAGGATAAGAGAATAACATTGAGATACTATATGCGTTAGAGATGCTCTAGTTTATCTAAGATATTAGTATGAGATCGCCATAAGAAGTTCTCCCCATTATCCCAAATGTTCGGATTCAATTCGGCTTTGGCATCTTGATTATCTCTTGGTAATCAAGAAATTAGTCGATGAATTCCTTATTTAACGTTGTTTCATGCAATCGTAGAAGGTTAACAATAGAATTGATTTTCAAACTTAGGAGTTCTCTTGTTAGAAGATTTTTTATGATCAGGAGGTAGATCTTCTTTTTTGATATATGAGAATGTATATCTACAACCATCTATTTTAGAAATACCCGATTTACAATAATTCAATTCTTCACAAACCATTTTTACTATTCCAGGATTGATTCCTAAATGTTCTTTTACTGACGACATACTAGCGAAGAATATTACTTCTTCTGTTCCTAAATTAACTGCTCGAACACATTTTATATTTTCATGATTATGACGAAGAAATGAATAGTCTCTATTTTTTGCTGATTTCTTATTATTTTCTTGCGACGTCATAAGTTGCAAAATTGATATTCTTTTGTCTTCTCTCTTATCATTGTTGTGATCAATGACTTTTCCATTAGGAATGATGCCGTTAAAACATTCCCATATGAAACGATGAACGGAATACGTCTTATAAGATTTAGATGCATACTTTCTAACCATACATCTTAGATAACCATTATTGTCTATGTTTCCCTTAGTAGGAACTTTCTTAACAATATTGATTATTTCTCCATCTTCGTTAGCTGCGTACAAGTAATAAATTCGATGAACTTGATAAACTTTTTGATTAATTAACATTCGCATCTTGCGTACTATCAATTAATAATATCTCTTCATATCTTTTCTAATAAAAATTTACCCTAATAAGATATAGATATATATACATGTGTGACAAAGGAGAAAAAGTTGAAAAACCAAATGCTTGCGCATCAATTAAGAAAGAAAATTGTGTCAAAAAAGTTGAAATAAAAATTGCTTGCACTAGTAGATCTCATGATATTCGCGCTATGGCGAATAATAATATAAACCAGTTTTATAAAGAAATTAGTCAAGACGATTTAGAAAAATTAACTAAGGATCAATTAAATGATCTACTTTTGAAAGATATTAATAAGAAAGAAACAATTCCTAAAACTAACAAAGCACCATTAATCAAACAAACTGGTCAAGCTTTGAAAAACTATACTAGATCTTATGAGATTGACATTATTGATAATAAGAATCCATTAGCTCAATTGAATCAAACTAGAAAAACTATAGGATCAAAACTAAAATCAGTATTAGCATCGATCAAATCATTGAAGTTCTCTGAGACTTTGAAATTATCTTTTGAAAAAATATCAAATAAGGAAAAAAATACAAAAAACAGTATATATTAGTACTAAAGCTAAAACCATTCTCAACGAAGAAGAAATAAGTTATGCTTTATCAACTTCCGAAGAAAGAAGGAACTATGACTATGGACTATTAGAAGAGTAATTAAGCACTATCTTAACATCGTAAAACATCAGCCTCTTAGGGGATCATCATATATCAAACTGCCTATTGAACTAAGAAGTTCTATGAAAGGATTACTAAATCTTCAAAATAATGATAACCAATGTTTCAGATGGTGTCATATTCGATTTCTAAATCCTCAAGAAAGAAATCCTCAACGCATAACAAAATCTGATAGAGCATATGTTACTCAACTTGATTATTCTGGAATTGAATTTCCAGTAAATACTAAAGATTATGCTAATTAAGATAGAAAATCAGAATAAAATTTCAATTTCTGCCTTTGGTTATGAAAACAAACAAAAATTCCCAATCTACGTATCACTACATAGGCTGTGAGTATGATTTCTCACACTCAAACTCAAACAAGAGAATATTCGCATTAATAAAAAATTCGTTTCCAGCTTTTATTAATTTATCTCTATCTATATATATGGTTCCTGATTTAATAGGAGAAGAAAATTCAGATTGTAACTTTTTACATGATTATTATATAGAAGAAGAATTTCTTCATTGCCCTTTTTGTAATGAAGAATTGTTAATTACAGAAAAAAAAGATAGCTATTGTTGTAATAAACCTTGTATAAAAGATATAGAAGATTCATTAATTTGCATGAATTGCTCTTCACATCATGGATATAAATCCTATGAAAATGATCATAATTATAGGAGAAAGAGAAAAGTATTTTATAATAGAAAATATCATGTTTTGAATAAAATGAATGAATTTGAAATTAAACATAATTATAGTTTTCCAGATGGAACAAGAAATAAAATTATTTATATATTTGATCATATCAACATTATTTGGAATTCAATACGTAAAGATAGGAAAAGAATGATTTCTATATTTTTTATATTAAAAAAATTGTTCAAAGATATGAATTTACCTTATGAAAAAATAAAATTAACTATGAGAAAATGTACTCTTTTGAATTGTGAAAAATATTGGGAATTAATTTTAAGAATGAAAGGTCAAACAATAAATTTCATGATTAATAACGATTAATTAATCATTCTTCATCAGAGTACTTCTTATCAAAAATTTTGTAAAATTTATCAATGATTGGACATAAATCAGAAACAGTATCATCTAGATTTTTCATTTGCCTTAAAAGTTCATCATTATCTGATGTACCAGATCTGAGGTCTTTTTTTATTTGATTTAAAATATGCTGATACGATCTAAAAGCATATTGACATAATTCTATTTTGATATCTAAATTACAATGCTTCATGTAAGCTTGAATTATCAAAGCAATGCCTCCTGTAACAATTGAAGAAACTACACCCCCCGTTGCAAATATCAAAGATAAAGAATCACCTGCAAATTTCAATCTTCTAAAATATCGTACAGCTCTCTTAAAAGCCTATGATTTACGATAGTAAAATTTGTAATATTTTTTCAATTGATCGATTTCACTAAAGTTCATTTTTTTACCTATATGATTCCAATTGAACATTTCATGATTACAAGATTTCTTACGAACAGACATATATATTATATACGTAGATAAAGATCTTAGTAAGGATTTTGTGAATATCCTACTAGTAGAGTAGATTCGTTTCCATAAACCGTGCCTTTATATTGTCTAATTCCTACGTTCAAAAGTCTAATTCTTTCGTAGTTCGTAATTTGGTTCAATTTATAACTTTGAAAAATATCAACGTGGTTCTTGGTGCCATCGAAATCTTCAATTTGAAGAATTTTATATTTAGGATCGCTTAAATCCGCTTGAACGATTGTTTTTTTGTGTTTAGTATTATCATCAAGAACGTAGTTAATTTCGTATTCCAAACCCCATGAAGAATCTGGAGTTCCATGGCGATCAAAATCATGACATACAATGATGATTTTGCTTGTTTCATTTGGATGAATGCTCATTGCAGGGGATGTATATCCTTCTGAACTCGTTTTTCGAGGATATTTGAAAGTGTTACTTAGTCCAGAATAAAACCAAATTCTCCAAAAAGATAGGCGAGAATGAACATATTCTCTAACATTATCTATGTGGTTATTTAGTTCACTCATATATTTTAGTTTATATTAAATATTGATTACCTTTTTCTTAAATGTGAATAAAATTGGCTTTAATATTGAGGTTTTATCGATAAATGAAGACATATGAACTATTCGATAAAGTCTTCCATAATTGTCTTTCAAGTTAAATAATGTTGATGTATTAGCAAATCTTACTATTGAAGAAATTGTGTCTAATACTCCTGTTATCTCGTTAAAGACTTTAACTTGCCAATTTCCACAGGATTTCGCTGTGTTTTGACGTAGCGTTAAGCTTGTAATGGATATTAAGCAAGGGAAACAAAATTGGATGAATTTCGCCCCGATTCCAAAATAATTCTTATCAAAAGCATAGGATTTGTTGACAGAAAGCAAATTTTCTATTGGCAATCCAGAATATCCAAAATTAATTTTTACGATAATCTCATATCGACGATCGCCAGTTTCTAAAGATCTATAACGAGGAATTACTATGGTTTTATCAATAATGCTTTGATAGTCAAAACTATCAACGATCATTGTGTCTACGAATCCTTCTCCATTAGCACCATATACGAAGAGTGCAATTTCTCGAGAAATGTGATGACTCAAATTTATTGAAATAGTTTCTGGACCATTTCTTTTTACGATTATTTTGCAATCAATCATTATTACATGATTGTTTATTATTTCCTTATAACGTGTAATTACGTTGAAAGATAAACGCGGATCATTAATATTGACTACGTTCATGTCAAATTAATCATGAGGATCAGTTTGTGAAATGATAGCTTCTATTTTCAAACCGTAAGTAGATATATATTGAGATCCAAGAGATATTCTCAATAAGCAATTTTCTTTACTTAAATCCATCGCTACATGTGTTCGGTTAAGATGTTATTTTCGAGTATAATCTCTTGATTGATTCAATAGAAAATATGAAACTGAATTATCTACTGTAAATGAACTGCTACTTAGATTGAAGAAATTCTTTGTGCTAATAGAATTTTGACGTACATGACTGTCTACGTATGATTTCATCGCAGCATCTTTCGTTTCGACAAGAGTATCGACGTATTTCTTGCTAGTAGCACTACTCAAAGATTAAGGCTGGGGGTCTTTGAGTCCGTCTATTGGAGTGCCTTCCATGCTCAGACCCCCCGGCAGATTTTATTGATCTTGTAAGATAAGGTCCAGGTATTTTACCCAGATACGATCGATTAACTCCGTCCTTATCATTTACAGGCTCACTAAGATTGACAATTCTTTTGTTTTTAAAATCATAATTTTGAAATCGATCAAATAAAATACCATTTCCAGGAGGACCTATGAAACCCCTCGGGCCTTGATCATAGCATTCTACCTTAGTTAAGTAAACTGATATCTTAGTATCGTTCGTTATGAGAGTTAATTTGCGACCTTTTATCTTTATTGTAGTTTGAAAATGTTTTCTTTTAACGACGTCGTAATAGAATTGCAGAGAAATTTCTTGATCTTGATCAATGATCCTTGTGATGTACGTATTCCAATTAAAAACATAACCTACTTCTGATGATACCAAATTAGCTTTTATATTATAAATGATGCCTTTGATGAATCGAAGCCTAAGTCAACCTTACCAAATAGCGGAGATCTACCTTCCCACGTTCCAACGGTTGAATCATGAGTTAAGAATTTTTTTAGTTGGTCGAAGTTAGTTCCTGATCGAAATACTTTCCTAGATGTCTCGTCACTATTGAAAATTCCCATACGTATATATAATATGATACATATTAAATTTTTCCATAAAAATTCTTGCTTATTCTCTTACGAGGCCTATCCACGTATAAGAAACTGAATGGTTTTTCTATTGCATTACTATATTGATTCTTCGTAACGTTAAGCTCGCGTGTAATTAATCCACGTTCATTATTACTTGGAAACTTGTATACGCAAAAATGACTACAATTCAACCGTATGTCTTTTGGCGTCTTGTAAAACGATTGACTCAGATATATCACACTACAATTCTTATGTCGTCCACGTATGAAATAATCAATAATCTTATTTTGATTCTTTTCTGTAACATAATCATCGAATATAGCAATTTTTTGACTATCATTATCTAATTCTGATATAGGAATTATTTCATCGTTACTAAATCCTAGAGCGTCATAACCTACTTGTCGACTTATATCATCGAATCTTTTTATGAGATCTTGATACTTACTTTGCTCTAGATTTTTATCATACAAGTATAACTTGTCAAAATACAATAATGGTTTTATTAACATATGCATTAAAGCATTTGTCTTTCCGCTTCCAGATGGTCCTGAAATTAGCATTTTGAAAGTATTACTTGGCATAAATGGATAGAGTTGCTTATAATTAGTTCTTTCATCTCGCCCGCTATCATAATTTGGAATTTCCATATATTAATGGAATAGATAAATTAATATAAATTTACGTAAATTCTTTTAAGTTTATATAATTAAGTATTATATGGACATTTAAAGAGTCAAGAAATACGTAAGCCAAAAAAAGAAAGCAGATGATGTCATAAGCTTGGTACGTAACACTATTAAGAAAGAAAGATATGCGAGTCAAGATCAATATGAAGGCGTTAAAGAAATTTATCGTCCATTGCTTGACAAACAAGATGAAGTGAAAGATGCAATAGATGAACGAAAAGATAAGATCATCAAGCAACTAGAAAATAATCAGGAAAAGATCGTTAAAGCTATTGAATTGGGAGATCGTCGTAATGCTTTAACGTACGACAAAAAGCCATTAAAAAGACTAGAATACGATGATGAAGATTATCAAGAAAAAGATATACCAAGTACAAGCAAGACTTATGACCCGGATTTAGGAATTAGTAAAGAATATGAAGAGCTCTTAGATGGCTTAGATTATCCACTGCCTTCTAGATTAATGAAAAGCGATGATGTATACTTACAACATAAATCATCGAAAATAGATAGTAAGATTAAGAGATCTGAAGAATACTTACAACGAAAATCAAATAAGAAAGGAAAACATGTAAAAGATTTAAAACAAATATCTTTAACAGCTTACAAACGAAATCAAGAAGAACTACCATATCTAAGAGATTGTAAGAAGCGTCTTGAAATGATTAAAGATGCGAGAAAATATAAGACAGGTTCTGGATTTAAGAATTCTCAACAAAACAAATATACACAACTTAAGAGACATGCTTACAAAATCAAAAATAATGGATCTTATGGAAATCTCATCATAGATTATCCAAGCTTAATTAATCATTTGAAGCTAATTGCTTACAAAGATGGTCAAAAAGTTTACGATCGAATAATCGATTTCGACACTTTAGATCTATTTACAAAAAGATTCAATTCTAATAAGAAATACAGCAATTTATCTAAGGACGTTTTTCGTGAAATGCATTATCAGAAATCCCAATTCATCGTTCTTCAAAAAAATTTACGAAAATAGGAGGAGGATTGATTTATTATAATGATCCAACAGAATTAATAAGAGACCTCGAACGAATTATAGGGGAAATCATCGCTGGTAATGATAATATTACTTTAAAAAATCGTGTCGTTACAATAGCACATAAATTAAGAGAACTCGGAAGGATCGATGTAAATGAGATGAACAAAATATTAGAAAATTATGTAATTTAATGTATTCTTATATTATATGATGAATTACATAGATCGATCGATTCACATTTCGTCGATTAATCGACAAAAATATGGTGATAATAGTGCTCAAAATTTTCAAATAAAATTCACTCCTGCATTAAAATTAAGGGAGAATGACAGACATTTCATAGCAATGGATAAATTAAACATGACTTTTAGCTGGCATAACATAGAGGAGGATTACGGTAATAATAAAATCAAATATTCACCAGATAAAGGAGTTACATGGAAAGAAATCGTTTTTACAAATGGAACGTATTCTTATGATGATCTTAACGATTACATCCATGCTGTTATGAAAATTAACGAAGACATTAAATCAGATGGCTCTTATAATATCAATCTCGTTTTTATTTCTACTACCTATAGGGTCCTCCTCGAAGTTGATTCAGATTTTCAAATTGATTTGAGAAATACTACATTCGGAAAACTAATAGGTTTCGATGAGAAGATTGTTACTAAGCATGAATATGGAAGTCGTCTCCCGAATATTACAAATGACATTGATACGATTCATATTACATGTGATCTCATAAGTTATAGCTTGGTAGATGGGAAGGAAAGGAGTTCTATTTTTACATTTGGTACTGATAATTTGACTAGGGGTAGACCATTCTTGATAGAAGGACAACGCGCCGTTTTTAATGAGATAAAGAAGAGTTTCATTTCAAATGTTCATTTTTCTGTACGAGATAGCATTAATCGAATAGTCAATCTTAATGAAATTAATTGGAGTTGTAATTTAATTCTTAGAACATATTATTCTTAGATGAAAGTTATCTTAGCATGATAAAACTTATCTAAACGTTATATATATGCGAAAACATGAATTCAAGAGAAAATACATACCTGAATTAGGAAAATATGCAAAAGTCCATATTTATGATGATAAATTGATACATGAAGGAGAAGGAATTTTTTCTAGTATCAGAGATAAGGCACTCAACTTATTCGGTAAGAAAATTGTTAGAGATTCTGCTGAAAAGTTTTCGAAAAAAGCATTAAGTAAGGCTATAGAAACTTCTTCTAATAAGGTAGGACAGAAAGCAGGAGATAAGATAGTGAGCTTACTTCAGAAGAAGCCCATCTCAAAAGATAGACTTGATACTATGAATATTCAAGATGCTTATGATAGAAGTACGACGAGAGATAGTTCTTACGATACTAATGCTGCATTACAACGCATTATTTCTGGATCTGGTATTAAGAGATCAATGAGAAAAAAATAATGATAATGATAACTCTTTTCAAAGCATGAAAAAAATAATAATAACTTTTATCTAAATATTAAATATAGATGAGTTTTAGAAATCCTGAAATAATCGAACGTTATGAAGACATGGTTTATGACCTCGAGACACCATTAATTTCTGCAATTGGAAACGGTCAACGACAAGGAAAGACGAATTATAGATGCGTTTGCTCGGTTTCAAATAGATTTCAAAGTTGATGTGCTTGCGGACGGGTCAGACATTGCTGTTGCAGACCGTACGGGGCTCGTGAACGGATCTTATAGTTTTATTCGATCTATTACTTTGCGGACGAATGGGATTCAAGTGTATGATAATACAGCAGCTAATCAAACTTCAAATATTAAGACTTTACTTGAATATGATGAATCTTATGCCGATACAGTAGCGACTAATCAGTATTTTCATTTAGATGCTTCAAGAGCAAACGAAAATAGAGAGAATCAAGCAGGATATAATAGAGGCTTTACGCTACGAAAAGTAGCATTAGGAACGAGCTCAACTGTTTCTTATGAAATCCCTCTAAATCATTATGGTTTCTTTGAAGCTTTAGAAGATCAACTATTACCTAATAGTAAAATTGAAATTCAAGTCACTTAAGAATCAGATGCCAATTTACTTTGGGGAGAAGCTACGAGACGAGTAATTATAACTCGTTTTCAACTGTGAGTACCTAGAATTCAGTTCAATGCGTTAGGTCAAGAAAGATTCGTAAGCAAATTCCTTGCTCCTCACAAATGGACATATCTCAAAGAAATGATAGAACGAAGCGCTTCAACGCAAAACAGAACAGGAACTTTTAAAATAACATCTGGAATAAGTAAACCGCGTCATGTTTTTGCATGGATTCAGAATGATGCGCGAGTGGAAGCATATGCTGAAAATGTTTTCTTGTACAACACGTTTAGTGTTGCTAATGCGAGAACTTTATCAACAATCCAACTTGAAGTAGGTAATGGATCTTTCTATCCAGAAGTCGAATATCAACCATCTTCTGATCCTACGAGAGTTTTCAGGGACCTAATGAAATATATGCACGCAAATAATGATATGAAAGGGGGGACACTTCTTAAGAGAAGTAATTTTGGCACTATTTTCCCAATCGTATATTTCGATTTAACTAAGCAAAAGGAAGACATTAAAGACGGGGTTACTAAGGTAAGTTTGAAATATTCGTTGTCAGATACGACTAATACTGATTATATCGTCTATGCTATGGTTCTTTACGAGCAAGATGTTGAAATCGTGCAATCGAGTGGTAAAGTTTTGCTTCGTGCTTAATTCAATGACATTTTATGAATAATATTTTTTCTTGAACTATATGATATATAATTTAATATAACGTATTAGTATGTCTTATTTCAAATACGACGTTAATCTATCTCAAGGTCAGAAAGAGAAGATGGCAAGAGCATTTGTCAGGAGAGAACCATTTTCAATTAGATTAAAAAATAATCAGTTGAGAGGCAATGATCCTTTTATGTTGACTCAAACACAAATCAATAAAATTCAAAAAAGCTTGCGAAATGGTACAGGTACTGATATTCGATTTTCGTCTTGTCAAATGAAAAAGCAAGATGGAGGCTCATTATTTTCTGCTTTCTTGCCTATGATAAGAGGACTATTACCTACAGTCGGAAAAATGCTAGGATTGACCGCTTTAGGAGGATTAACTTCAGCAGGTATTAATAAGCTAGTAGGATCGGGATTATTTAGTATTCCACAAGACAAAGTAGAAAAGCTAATAAAATATAAAAAATTACTTACTCCTACTCAAAGAGAGCAAATCGTATCAGCATTGCAAACCGGATCTGGAATTCCTTATTTTCAATTAACTAAAGTACAACATGGAAGATTTTTAGGATCTCTTGTTGCTTCGCTAGGTATTCCTCTTTTGATGGATATCTTTAACGGGAAGGGCTTGCAAATTGGAGCTCCTGGTAGTTTGAGAAATGAGCGAAATATTTATGTCCCTCCTCGTCCAAAGACGGGAAAAGGAAAACATAAAAAGAAAGACATTATTGGATATGGAGATCCTTTTTTATTTCCTCAAACCGCGGAAGGATTGCTCCTAGGCAAGGACTCAATATTCAAAAATATTCCTCTTCTGGGAGCCATATTTTAAAATTCATAAACAAGCCTTTGAGCAATTTTGATTTGATTAATTGGGTTAAAAAGCTTAATATTAAACATTTTAGAGGAGTTTTTAGTAAAGATATTTTACCTAACAGGATAAGAAAGTACGAATGTGGAATAATTAATCTCGATGATCATGATAAGCCCGCAAGCCATTGGGTCGCTTACCGAAATTTTAATAATGACGATCATTGCCAATATTTCGATTCATTTGGTTTAATAATGCCAAATAACGTTATTATATATCTTAAAACTAGTAATAAGAACCTGTATTTCTCACACGATTGGGTGCAAGAGATTAATAGTGTGCTTTGCGGATACTGGTGCTTGCATTTCTTATTAGAACGTCAAAAAGTTATACCATATCTTAACGTAATACACAATGCAAATTTCGATCCAATTGATCATAGCGTTAATCATAGATTCTTGATAAATTATTTTAGTAAATTATGATATTTTAGTGCATTATTATCCTTTACACATTATGATATTTAGTGTATCGTAATATATATGAAACTAAGACTAGTAAGAATAAGAAAAGCCTTAAATAGAATAAGACATCATACTTTACTCGTAATAGGAATTTTAGTAGCTTGTATTCATAGATTAGAAGAAGATGAAGTTTACGTTGAAAGACCCAGAAAATAATTATCTAATACAATTGTATGATTACGTATTGCGTAAGAGAAAAACGAAAAACGGAATCTATTCCGGGATCTGAAAGATACGTTATGACGAAAAATGGTCGTTACATGATGAAAAGTAAATGCGCTTCGTGTGGTATTACTAAATCTCAATTCGTAAAGAAACGCTAACTTAATATAATCGCATTGTATATGAAAACGTTTTGCGTGATAGAGAAAAAGCTTACGGATAGCATGCCAAATAGCGAAAGATACGTCGTAACTAAGAATAATAGATGGATGTTAAAGACTACTTGTGCTTCTTGTGGCATCATTAAAACTACGTTCATTAAAAAAGGGACAAAGAAAGGAGGTGATTTTTCTTCTGAGCTTTTTAAATTTGGAACTCAACTCATAGGTAAATCGATGACAGATGGAGCTAAGAACTTACTTGGAAATAAGAAAACACAAAGGTTAGCTAGTAATTTCATAAAAAGTAAGAGCAGTAAAATGATAAATGATGTTGTTTCTAAAGAAATGAATAACTTATCAAAAATGTTAGGTAGCGGAGGCGTTTACACAATCGAGGATTATAAGCGCGATCTCAAGCGTGGCATCGTAAGAGATGGTTTGAAAGGTGGTTCTGTTTACAAATATCCGAATGATTATGGAAATTACATGAATGAAATGCACAGATTTAATCCTAACTTATTTTATGGAGACGGTTTTGATGTTCACAAATTGATAGGAAAGCTTCCTAGGCCAAAAAAAAGGCTTCACACCGAGTTCTTATAAGTATATGGGTCCAATAATCCTCTAGATAAGCAGCTAACGTATGATAAAACAACAGGCGAGGTCACAGATTGGAAGGTCAAACCTTACAATAAGGTCGACGAAATAGCAGCTCATCATGATATTTGTTATGACATGAGCAAGAATAAAGGCGAATGTGATCGTACGATGGTAAAATCTCTTGATGCATTGCCGTATGGTCAGATGCCCAAATGGGGACAGACAGCAAGATTCTTGATTAATACTAAACAAAAGCTTGGTCTCGGCGTTAAATCAAAAAACGGAAAACGGCGTTGAGTAATGATGATTGGGCTCAACGACTAGCCGACGAACTGCATAAGCCAATCAAAAGAACATTACAAAAACGACGCGTCATAGTCAATCATATTGATGAAATATGGTGTTCTGATCTTGTTGAGATGCAACATCTTAGTAAATGGAACAAAGGATACCGGTATCTTCTAATGGTGTTAGATGTGTTTAGTAAGTACGGATGGATTGTTCCATTAAAAGACAAAAAGGGAGAATCGGTTGCTAAGGCATTAATGACCATCTTCAAAGAGGGCCGCAAACCAAGATTCTTATGGACCGATAAAATAAAGAATACTATAACAAATATGTGAAAGATTTACTAGACAAAAACCAAATAACATTATATTCTACTGAGAACGAAGGAAATCGTCAGTTTGTGAAAGATGGAATAGAACGATCAAAAACAAGATGTGGAAGCAATTCACTGTTCAAGGCAATACGAAATATCTTGATATACTACCAAAAATGGTAAAAGAGTACAACAATACTAAGCATTCAAGCATAAAAATGACGCCTATAGAAGCTAGCAAAAAGAAAAATGAAGGAACTGTTTATTTCAAGAAATGGAGGATTATAAGAATGATCCTATTTACATTCCATCTGACTCAGAAGAGAGTTCAGAATCGGAAGAAAGTTCAGAAACAGAAGAAAGTTCAGAATCAGATGATGATTCTGATTAAACGCAGTAACTTATTTAAAAAGATATAGCGAATATATAGTAGGTTATGGAAATCAATAGCAAATCTCATAAAAGTCGTAAGAAAATGTGTTGGAAAAGTTACGCGTAAAATGAAATGGACGAATTAGTAAAGAAATATAAATAGAAATTATGCCTTATTGAGGCTAGACTATGTAACAAAAGAACTCTCTTTGTGAACAGACCGGAAATTGAAAGACACGCGCATGCTTTATAATTAGATCTTATCCCTAAAGTGACAACAGGCGCGTGACAATTATCTCTAGAACTATCATATCGCATTAGGTGACAAAGTAGCT
>JAOBAT010058176.1:9478-26657 GCA_026413305.1 Hydrozoanthus tunicans | reverse complement strand
ATTCAGTCCATGACTGCAAGTAAGGGCGATTAGCTCGCTAGATATTATTATTATTATTATTATTATTATTATTATTAAGCACTTTCTTTGTATCTCATGTAATCGCAGGTGGCCGAGGCCGTAATATTGATCTTGAATACATTAAAATACAACGCAAAAAATATGTAACGGTCGGTTAACTCAGTATAGTAACATGAAAGTCGAATTGCAAAAGCTACATTAATTATGAACTGATAATGAAAGAAAATGAAAATATTATCTTAGTCTCATTTATTAGTGTTTGTATTGTCGATCTTGGGCGCCAGAAGTTATGCTGAATTTGAGCTGTTTCGTAGGAAAGAACAAGCAAGAAGTACAGACCTTTGTGTGATATATATTTAAAGTATACTTTATTTATATCACAGTTGTCTGTACTTTCTTCGAAACAGCTCAAATTCAGCATTCTGGCGCCCCAGATCGACAATACGAACACTAATAAATGAGACTAAGATGATATTTTCATTTTCTTTCTATATCAGTTCATAACTATTGTAGCTTTCACGATTCGACTTTTGTGTTACTATACTGAGTTAACCGACCATTACATGTTTTTAAATTGCATCGTGTTTTAATGTATTCATGATCACGATTATGGCCTGGGCTGCCTGTGATTTAATAGAATCAAATGCAAAAGATGGAATATAACTTTATTTATTTTATGTTTTAGGAAAAACCTTGTTATCTGACAAGAAATACACAGAAAGCAAATCATCATTGATGGTTAAAAGAAATATTTTCAAAAGGAATAGATATGTCTACATCAGAAAGGGCTTCTCTACTTAAGAATAGTCAAACAACAAAGATGTCAACAAGTCTTCAGGAAACTCCAGAGGTGTGTTTAACTGTGCCAGATGAAGAGATGCCAGGAGGAACTGAAACTGTTCATTATTTCGGACAAGGAAATGAGCTGGAGGACACATCCCAATCAGCAAATGGCTGCAGTCTCGCTAGAGCTTATCCCAAAGCTGGTGTGATTCAAAATGTGCTCAAAAAAACTCTCTGCTCAGGGAACATTCTTAAGTATCTTGTTGCAGTTTTTGGGCTGTGGCCAACTAGAAAAAAGATTCAGTACATGATATTTGGTGTTTTTGTGGCCTTAAATGCATTTGCATTTGTTTATGTCATACATGAGGCCTTTTTAGAACATCAGTCTATTCTCTACAAGATATGGTTTGTATTCATCCCAATCACCTGTTTGCTTTCATATCTCCTTATGTTTCACTATGTTGTTTTTGGTAGCAGAAAACTACACGTAACTTCACTTTGTACTGCTTTCCTCAAGACAAGCAACAAAGAATGGCTGTCAGTCAATATACAGCTCTTTTTTGTCTGTTGTGTTTTAACAGTTTACTATATAAAATCATACCAAGCCTTTTGTAGAAGTTGCACAGTTCTTGTTTATGTTTCACAAGTATCTTTGTTTATTTCAGTGTTAAGTGTATTTTTTGCATGCTTTATATTTGCAGTAGTGACATTTGCATTACATAAGAATGCAAATGAATGCAAAGTTGCAATCTGCAACCTCTTTGAAGGAAGCCTTGATGACATCGTCAACATCCATCAAAATTTCTGTGATAGTATTCTTGCCTCATGTCAAGCACTACAAGCTTGGTTTGTGACAGTTTTATTTTTTTGTGGTATACAGTCTGTCCTCACCATAATCAAAGCAATTACACTTGGTTGTTCAATTAAGCATGACCCATTTATCAGCATTCCAATTATACTGTTTTCTTATCTGTTTGCTTTTCTATGTGTGTATGCTTCTTGTCTTACCCAAAAATGTCAAAGTATCATAAGTGAGATAAATTCTAGTCGTGCCAAAGACTGGAGGGACACGCACCCTTTTCATAAGCGAAAAAATTTAAATCGTTTTGTTTTTTATGCCAATAATGTAAACTTGGGATATAGAGTGTGTAACATAACTTTAGGGGGTGAATTTGGCTGGTCCTCTTTTATTATTAGCTCTGTCTCAATAGGAGTTAGGCTTTATGTTAGTAACTGTGGCTAGACTAGTAGAAAACAAGTGATCAAAAAAGCTATTAATTGTACTTGTCATTGATTTGTAGTAGTATGCAACAAATGTGAATACCAGTTTTCCTCAAGAAATAGTGTTAAAATGAGTATGATATTAATTAATGAAAATGCACAGAAACCAAGTTAGTTAACATAGTTTATAGATGCTCAGGTAATTCATGATCAGATAAATACACTTATCCTGCTGAACAAGTACTTTTGGAATTCCTTTTGTCTGATCAAAATGCACTTGTTTGGACAGGCAGGCAAGTGGAAGTTTAAATTTATTCCCAGCTATATGAAACTAAAAAGCAGACAGTAGTGGTGAACAGTACAAGCATTTTTAAGCACGAAATTGTTAGAGCTATATTAGCAATAATTTAAGACTGAAGGAAAAGGCAAAACCAGTTAATTATAGGGGTAGCAAATGGTCCCTTAAAAAATTTAAAGTCTCAGTAAATTATGGCTTGCTGTTCTCAAAATCTTGTCACCTTTTTTGTCATATCTTGAGGCCTCATACTTTTATTTTTCTTTACTTGCAGTCTTTGATTTTCTCATAAAGTAGCTCACATTCTCAGCAATTCCTGCAAGGCTTAAAGACTGTATTTTTGCTTGAAATTTTGTGTGGTGTCTTGACATTTCAAGTCTCAGGCAAGGGCATCTTGGACAGTCTCTGATTTATCATTCATTGACCCCTTTGTAACAAAGGGAACAATGAAGAGATGCTTTTAGACACTTTAGCTACAGTATCTTTTTTAAGTGTGTTTCATTTAAGATTCAACTAAAGGTATAAATCAAGAAGTATGCACTTCAGTGATAATTTCCAAAGCAGTATTAATAAGGCACAGTGTTCATTTAACTAAAATGACTTCACAACACAGGAACCCCACTCGCATATTTGGATGATGAGCAGGGGGGGGGGGGGGTAAAGGGTTTTGGTTTCCTCTGACAATTTGGCCAAAGGGATTTTTTGGTCTATGGAAAATACTTATTAGGATCCTTTTGGGTTGAGAAAAAAATGCAGAGACTTTTCAGGGTTTGAAGTTTTCATTAGAGACCTTAAGCACAAGCCGTCCCTGTTTCCATGGAGGCCAACTAGAAATCAAATATCAGTAGTTGACGCGTACTTGCACACGTCATGCGGCCGTGGTGATCTTCACAGAGGTGAAAAACGTCTTGGCTGCCTCCGTGGCAATCACCACGGCCACATGATGTGTGCAAGTACACGTCAACTACTGATATTTGGTTTCCGGTTGGCCTCCGTGGCAACATGGACGGCTTGTGCTTAAGGTCTCAATTATCTCAAATCAACAACAACATAAGCACAATTTACTGGGTTATTTTTAAAAAGTCAGGATTTGTTTGGGTAGTTAATTTCTGAAGATCAATGGATTTTTTCATTTGGGTATAATGTATGAACCTCGGTTGGATGAGCTCGCCTTCCCCCCATCAATAAATTATGTGGGGGGGCCCCTGTGCTTCACAATATCTATTGACCATTTGCAACTTATAACAATATCACTATAAGTTCACAAATATGCAGTTGACCCTGCTGTACATGCTTTCGCAGAATGTACTCAGTGATTAAAAGTTAGTGAAAAGGAATACATATGTGTGGATTGAATTTGTTTAATAATCTTGCGGCATAGGGCAGCAGCCCTTGTTGAAGAGATGGTGGGGGGCCTGTGGTAGAAGGGACACTTCTCTATGAAAGCTGTATGTGACCAGTTGCATAGTAATTGCGTTGAATCCCCTAAACCATGCAAAACATACAACAACAATAATAATAACTGTTCTTGGTACGCATTATGCATTGCCTCAATGCGTTTACAATAATGTGCAGTTGCCTGTGGTATTGAGGGTCTTAGATAGTCCGCTATATACCGCTCACATTTATATGAGTTAAGAGTTGCCCTCAGTTAGTAGAAGAGGTAGACCACGACACCAGGATCACCCTACTCTTTGTCGACAAGTGTTGTGGGTTCTTTTAACTCCCCCAATAGAAGATTGAAAGACTGGACCTACCGTTTAACGCCCTTATCCGAGAAGACGGAGCAAAGGCAGCGCCTTCTCCTCAGTTATTTTAAGACCCTGAGTGAAAGTCCGGCACCGGGAATCGAACCCGGGCCTCCCGCACGCCAGGCAACAAAATATATAACTTTTGACAAAAGCTCAGCTTCTTTTCAGAAAAAAGTGATAACTTGCTTGACTCCTCTAATAGTAATAATAGTAATATCTTTATTCACCATCCCGTACTCTCTTTACAAGGTATTGGTTAAAAAGCAGGTAAATAATTGACAAGGTTATTCTGAACCCAACCCCTTCCCCCTCCCCCCATCACAATGTTAAAACTGTGATCCAACGCAGAGCCTTGTGTTATCTGGGAGGGACTGTCTTCTGCCCTTTCTTACTATTTTCCCGTATCCCGATGTTGCAACTCATCGACCATTTCAATGAATAGAAGGTGAAGAACGTCATAAAATAGGCAAGCTTATATATAGTGTATTGCGGTGAAGTGTTCGGTGTTTGCTCTTCTTTTGTAGAATGCGCGCTCGACCACTTCTAAGGTTCAGGATGAAGCAGCGTTCATAGGTCGACAGGACCGTAGCAGGGGGTGGGACCCTTCAGAATTCATGAATACAAGAGAAAGGGTGTGGTCAGGCCTCCCAATACTTCTCACATTCGTTACTGTGCATCCCCCCTCCCCCCTCCCCACCCCCATTCCCCAATACACATTTATTTGAACCCGTGCTACAATTCTGGGCCGAACAAGCGCTTTTTATGTTTTTCTTTCCCAAGTCACCTGTGGAGGGCCGAGGGGGCTGGATTGCCAAAATGTCACAACAAAAAGACAGAAGACAACAGGTACAAGCGGGAAAGAATTGCGCATGCTCCCCCCTTACTGGCCGGAACTCTTCGCTAACCTACTTTACGGCTGCTATGTTCCTCTGAAACACGTCACTAGCTCAGCCAACTTAACTCGTAACGATCTGTTCCCTGTGCAGATAAGACAAACTCCGCCGGATTGAGTAATTTATAGCCTGATGACGGAGCAGTCAAAAGATAAATTAGTTAGTTGCACATGTCTGTTTCTTTTACAAGCAATTCACCACTTGTCAAATTAAAAAAAAAGGTTTCTTATTTTCATTTCATAGCCTTTTTGATATTCAAAGTCTGATGTTTATTTTCAAACTGTAGGATTTGGAAAAACTGAGTCAAGCCTCCATGGAAATTCCCGTCACCTCGTAATTGTACTTTGAGTTGAAAGTTTTCTTCTTTGGTGGTAAAGTGTCCTCCACTGACTAATCTGGCTTGAATTTTCGCCCTTGCGGCGGAAGTGTTTTTCGGCCGGTTTTGTGAAAAAATAAGGCATAAATTAGAAACAGTGTTAAGAAACAATCAAATAGAAACAAAAAGACGGCCTTGTTAAAAGTAAATCAATTTCTGCTTTTAAAAACATGGTACGAATTTTCCGTGAGTCTCGTATTCATAAGTTTTGAAATCGAGAAGTATCGAAAAGTGACTATAAATAGCTAATATGCCAAGATCTAGAGAAACGTCAGTCTCACGTTTCTTGTTTTGTTACGTACTCGATTTGCAGAATGGAACTATCACCTTACTATCCCTGAGATCACGTTATTGTTTTGTGTGATTTGCGGAGCTTGCAGTTTTTGTGAAACACTGGCAGACTTCTTTACTCTCTCTCGTTGGTGAATGGTGTGAAACCCGACCGCAAGAAAACTTATACTGTTTACCCAGCGCTTGCCATAAAAAAAGAGGTCAAAATTCGTCAAGATACATCCCCGATACATCGCATATCTGTTTTCACTGCTTAGACTTTTTGTTTCCTTCCCGGAACCGTCAAAACTGGGGATTGCTTTCCATTGACAAAACGAGGTTTGTTAATTGCAACTTAGTGAAGAAAACTGCAAAGCTATGGCGTCTACTTCAATACTGCTGGTCGTTTCAACATTACTAGCTGCTATTGTTGGCCAGGTATGTCTAATTGAGTTTATACTTGATCCTTCGATTAATCTTCGTTGCCAAAGAGCAGTTCAGATACTGTTAAGCGGCAGTACAGATACTGTTAAGCGGCAGTATTATAGACTGACGCATGTGCATGAGATGGAAAGAGAAGCAATCTCGACTTCCAACTATATCTAAGGACCTCTTTACATGGAGCGAGTTGTCCCGGCAAGCTGAGATATCTCGACATGCAAGAATGTCAGACAAGTTTAACGTGGATTATTTTTTGTGACATAGCCCGGTTCACACGAGTCCCGGATGTTTGTTCAATGCAGTCAGTTTCCTCTATTTCTGCAATATTTGGAACAAAAGTCTTTCCTGTTTTCGCCATCTTGCATTCGCGGAATAAAGCGGGAATAGTTAAGTCCTGTACAGTGTGTCTGGGTGCTGACAATGAGCGAGCCAGCGAGCCATGCGAGTCATGCGAGTCAAACATGCGAGCCATGCGAGTCATGCAAGCCGCACGTTTGCACGCTATGCAGCAATTCTATTAAACTTTTGTCTAAAAATCCGGTAGATAATTAGATATTTTTGAACTATAAAAAAGGTGCGGGTTTATGAAAAAACATTTTGATCCTCAGCACAAATAGAAATTCATAAAAAACTTTGTGGTGAGCCCAGAAATTATCAATGGTCATGTCAATCAATGGTACTGGAAAACATATTATCCCTGGGTTATTGACAAGAAACTGCCAAAAAAACTCAGATGTCTAAAGGCTTGCCCTAATTTGTTTAATATCAGTAAAAACGGGTCCAGTTCCCAGCGAAATGTTTGTTTATAAGGCATTCCTGGCGAATGAGGTGACATTCGAATTTTTGCATTTCATCGTCTTTAACCGTTAGGTATGATTGATTCTAACAATAGTATGCGGTTTTTTCGCAGCGAGCCGCCATACTGCCAATGTCTTGGTTTAACGCCTTTTTAGCATTTGTGACATACACGTGTTTGCTTTCCAACAGCGTGCCCTTCTGGAGTCTTTATGTCGGGTCACGTTCACTGTAATCCGACCAAGAGCCAGCTTTCAATTGGTATTTTTAGGGTAATTTTAAAACCGAGAGGTATTTTTAGGGTGGTAAATTTTTATCTCTTGGTATTTTTTAGTATAGTTTTGGGACTTTTCCGACGGTCCATCCCTACCCTTTGACCCCGGATTACCCCTCCCCCCTGGGAATTGCAGCCAACTTTGATTCGTCAGAGCTGACATGTTTATAAAGGTATTTCGTTTAAAACAGCGATTATATACATCATTGAGCATGATTTTATATACCCGTAGTCACTTAAGACAAGCGTCATCGCTTATTTCAATTGTATATTCGTTTTACATTTGGCGACCGGCACTGAAGTGTAAAGTATCTGGTGCTGAACGTGGTGTGCAGTTTGCTCGGTAGTGCATAGTAATTCGAGAAACGCGCTTGTAAAAAAACTCTTTTGTTTAAATGTGTTGGTTTGAGTGACAGTACCAGATCATTTCCTCCTCAGCTCTTGTGCTTAGAGGCTTTTCTCCTTGCAGTTGACGAATAATCTTGGATTGTCAATTTTTCGGTCATCAAAAACTTTATATATTTGATCATGTCTGAACGGTCTCAGCCCAATTCATTAGAGAAGGAATTTGAAAATCGGCTGTCCAAATTGGGCTACAAAGTCTCCTTTGACCCTAGAGAGACGGTAGTTGTTTCTTTTCGGCTGCCGTTTTTCAAATGGGCCAGAACAGCAAGAAGTTAAAAGAAGATATTTGTCCCTGCCTTTTCCGTAGTGATTTAGTCAGATTACGCATGGTAGAAGTCGATCAAGCCAGTTCGTTGTCGTATTTAAACAAAGAGAGAGAACATGGCTGGCTCGTATGGCTGGCATGGCTGGCTCGCATGACTCGCATGGCTCGCATGGCTGGCTCGCATGACTCGCATGGCTCGCATGGCTGGCTCGCATGACTCGCATGGCTCGCTGGCTCGCATATTGTCAAAACTCAGTGTGTCTTGTCCCGCCTGGCCGAGGTATCTCGGCTGTACGCCTTTCACATCACATGCACCAAAGTTATCTCGGCTTGACGGGTGCCCCCGGGGCCCTGCTCGCCCATATGGGAAACTCGGCAACCCGGAGTAGCCCTTACATGTAAATGAAAAGGCAAAATACAATAGAGACGGGAAATTCGGCAAGCCGAGAGATATGTAAAGAGGCCCTTGGTACAGTAGCCGTCAAAGAAACCCGTAAAAAGCTGTATATGTTTTGCAGTCAACAGTAGCTTTATAAGGCTCGTTTCAAACGATAAACTAACGTAGCGCTTACGGCGTATCAAGCAACGTTTGAATTATACCACGTCGAACCAGAGTCGTGTCGATAGCACAGCTACTTTTGTCTTGCTACACGACTCTGGCTTTACGTGGTTTGAAATGACTTTGTTGTACTTTAGTCGCCCTTCGATTGAGTTACGACGCGGTAAGCGTGACGTTAGTTTGTCGTTTGAAACGGGCCTAAACGTCTTGGTACTGACTGAATTTTCTTTAAAGGGAGTGAATTGTAAAGACCTCACACCGGTTCACAGGAAGGGATATTGTGTGTGGTACGGAGTATGCCGCTCAACGCCACAGCCGAGCCAATCGATAAACCGCGCTTACAATGGTCCAGCAAAGAACGTAACAAATCCACAGGCGAAAAGGATTTTGGAACAGATCTGTCCCGAGTTTAAGTCTGGTCCAACCTGTTGTGACATAAACCAACTTCATGTTTTACAGAGCAGCCTCGAGGCTTTGAAAAAATTGGTCGGCCATTGCCCGGCTTGTTGGGACAGTTTCCGACAACTCTATTGCACATCAACTTGCAGCGCCGACCAATCTCTATTCATGGACGCGACATTTGTTTTTTCTTTCCCGCCTTGTATCGAAAGTGTGAAATACTTCGTCTCGAATAATTTTAAGCAGCACCTGTTTGATTCCTGCAAGTCGCTAGTTCTTCCAGGAAGTCGATATAAAGTTCTAAACGTGTTATGCGGAACAGCTGCTGAAAATTGCAACCCACAGCGACTCTTAGAGTTTATGAGTAGCCCCTTAAATGGTTTTCAGGCTTTTTCAACACGATTTCCTCAAATCCTACCAGCAGGTACAAATATCTCTTGGATGAACGGAGTTGGACGTTCGTGTGACGAACCGTTTCTCGACCCAGTCACCCACAAAACCGCCCTAGCATGTGACTGCGACGATTGTCCTGTTCGCCAACCGTGTTTCTACCGTCGTTTGACGCCTGCACGACCTGCTCCGAGTCGCATTGCTAACTTGTCCATTAGCTCGACAAACCCAGTAAAGACGGGATACAAACGGTACCCTGACAATAAATTCATCCCGTTTGGACCAATGTTCATCATGGATTTACTAAGTCAGGTAGATTGTGAATTATTAACGCCTATTTCAATACGTTTTTACAAAATAATTAATAAAGAAATGAATAATAATGCTGATAACGATTATAGTGCTGTTGATGTTAATGAGAATAATAATAATAGCAATAACAATTATCCGATCGAATAACAGAACTTTGTGTTTATACGAAGAATATTATGACATAATAGGTGTCCAAATATTGCAATTCATTCAGGTTACGTTTTATGATTAAAAGCTTATAGTGTTAACTGTGCTGACATTTTGTACAACCACTAACTCCATTTACCGTAAAATTGTTTTAATACCTAATAGACCTTTTTCAAAAATGGCGGCGACTTTAATATTCTGTTGTGTGCATTCAAATTAGCCTGTCCAGCCTCGCTTTGGGTAACATATTTCGTTTGAAAGTTTAACTCAAGAACGAGGCAAACCAGACTTATTTGCATGCACAATTTTGAAAAAGGTCCATACTTGTTTGATAAAAGTACTTCACTTAAAATAAACCACTGTGACAGTGGTAGTCACGTAAAGGTATTAGTAATAGTTGCTAGGTATTAGTAGTTCATAATAAAGGTATGGTTCGGTAATAGTACTGGTAATCAAGTACTGGTAGTGACATACATATGCATAGTAGTCAGGTAGTGATAGTGGAATGCATGGAAGCTAAGACAGATAGTGACAGCGGTATGGTTGTCAGGTAGTGAAAGTGGTATGCATGGTACTTTCAGGTAGTGATAGTGGTATAGTAGTCAGGTAGTGATAGTGGAATGCATGGTAGTCTGGTAATGATAGTGGTATGGTAGTCAGGTGGTAACAGTGGTATACATGGTACATTCAGGTAGTGATAGTGTCATACATGGTAGTCACGTAGTGATAGTAGTATACATGGTACTTTCAGGTAGTGATAGTGCTATGTATGGTAGTCAGGTAGTGATAGCGGTGTGGTAATCAGGTGGTGAAAATGATAGTGGTATAGTAGTCATGTAGTGATAGTGGTATGCATGGTAGTCAGGTAGTTATAGTGGTACGCATGGTACTTTCAGGTAGTGATAGTGGTATGCACAGTAGTCAGGTAGTGATAGCAGTATGGTAATCAGGTAGTGAAAGTGGTATGCATGGTAGTCAGGTAGTGATAGTGGTATGCATGGTACTTTCAGATAGTGATAGTGGTATACATGGTACTTTCAGGTAGTTATAGTGGTATGCATGGTACTTTCAGGTAGTGATAGTGCTATGTATTGTAGTCAGGCAGTGACAGTGGTGTGCATGGTACTTTCAGGTAGTTTTTTGTGGTGTGCATTATAGTCAGGTAGTTATAGTGGTATGCATGGTAGTCAGGTAGTTATAGTGGTATGCGTGGTAGTCAGGTAGCGATAGTGGTATGCATGGTACTTTCAGGTAGTGATAGTGGAATGCATGGTAGTCTGGTAATGATAGTGGTATAGTAGTCAGGCAGTGACGATGGTATGCATGGTACTTTCAGGTAGTTATTGTGGTGTGCATTATAGTCAGGTAGTTATAGTGGTATGCATGGTTGTCAGGTAGTGATAGTGGTATGCATGGTAGTCAGGTAGTGATAATGGTATGCATTGTAGTCAGGTAGTGATAGTAGTATGCATGGTATTTTCAGGTAGTGATAGTGGTATGCATGGTTGCCAGGTACTGATAGTGGTATGGAAGTCAGATAGTGATAGTAGTATGCCTGGTACTTTCAGGTAGTGATAATGGTATGGTAGTCAGGTAGTGATAGTGGTATGCATGTTATTTTCAGGTAGTGATAGTGGTATGCATGTTAGTCAGGTAGTGATAGTGGTATGCATGGTAGTCAGGTAGTATTGAAGGTAGTAATGATAGTGCTGTTATGTTGGTTATCTGGTCGTGGTTGTGGTAGTCACATGCTGATTGTTAAGGTTACGAGACAAACTATTCCAAATAAACAAGTTGTTTGTTTTTCTTTACATTGATCATGTTTAGTCGCTGAAACTTCAGTTGTCCTTGACGAGCTTACAAGTGCCATTTGGTAGCTCCAATATCACTCTGAAGGATGTGTGTACAAAAGTCGAGACAGCACATAGCAGCAATTGTGTCATCGAGAGCCTGTTCCACTATTTTCAGAACAACGTAACAATGCTGAAAAAATGTAAAACAAGTCTTGGTTACGATTGCTCGAGCCCACAGGCCAAAATCGACTTCTTCTATGCTGATTTCCACGACCATGTCCTTTATTGCACCAAGTAAGTAGCTGACCTGGCTCTGTTTAACCCTATACAGACTGTTTCTTTTAGTTAACTTAGGTCCAGGGGAGGGGGGTCAGAAAGTCCCCACGGCCTATAACTCTAGGATGATAAAAGATGTTGAAGCCGAATTTGGCGGTTACGTAGCGTATCATAAAAGAATAAACTTTATGCATAGTTTGCTTGAAGTGAAACGTCACCTTGACGTCATTATGACGTCATAATTTTGAAATATCTTTTTACTCCGGCTCGCTCCGCTCGCCGTCGTACATACTGAATTTAATTCACGTTGAGTGCACTATTTTGAAGGTGATTATTTTTGGTACTTTAACTGGTGAGGTAAGCACCTTTATCCATTTACAGTCGAATAAAAGTGTTGGGAAAGCCCTTAGAGCTATAAACATGCCAATGACAGAAGGCATCAGTAGCACTTTCAAAAGTAAAGGAAAAGTGTTGACGTTCGTAAGATTTCCACTGAGTATTTTGTGACTAAAACCAAGTACATTTATTTCCAGTGGTCCCGCTTCAAAAATTGATGCTAAGTTCGGGGAATCGTGTCTAGGATTAACTGGCCAACCCGTGGATCCGGAGGTTATTCTATCTGGCTACCCAGGGGTCGATCATTTTGAAATGGCCACACATCTGGTGGTAAACTTTGTACTGGACGGTGGAGATGATAAACGCGAAATGGCCGACGCGTGGAAGAAGGGATTCATGAGTTACATGGAGTCATATGTCGCAAATCCCAACCACTCAAATCTTACCATCTCGTTTGGATATGGAGTATAGCAAGCTGTGCGAGATTTTCAAAAATATCCGTTTGAAAATGAAGCTTATTTTAAAACCAAGTGATTCCGAATCTTTAATAATGTTTTTTGCGCAATGTAATACTTATCGTCCCATGGATGCCGGATCCCTATCCTCTGGATGCCAGATCTCTATACTTTGGATGCCGGAACCCTATCCTGTGGATGCTGGATCCCTATCCTCTGGATGCCAGATCTCTATTCTTTGGATGCCGGATTCCTATCCTGTGGATGCTGGATCCCTATCCTCTGGATTTCGGATCCCTATCCTCTGGAAGCCGGATGTCAAAATCGTAGATTCCGTGGATGCTAGATGCATTTCGTCTTGGATGCATCTTGTTTCTGGATGCTGGATCCTAGCCAGTGGATGTCGGATCCCAATTGCTCTGATGGTCTGGATGTTGGATATCAGAGCTAAGATAATTGCAGATGCTAAATGCTGGATACGCTTGCATGGGACAATACTTTAGGTTAACATGCAGTTGATATATAGATAGATATTAAAAACTTTTATCAAACGTCTCGTCATGTGTCACGATTTAGTAAAAATTAAATAAAGAAACGAAGATGAGCAAAATGGTGCATTGCTACTCAACTCGATCCTAAGCTTAAGGAGGTCTAAAAAAATATGAAAACTGTCTCTTTTTTCTGTACTAAACCATACAATTCCAAGCACTATCTAATATTTTATGTTTGTCAAAATGCAAGACGTTGTTTTCAATGATCACTCCATTATAACCCTTAAGTTTTTTTGATATTATGATTTGTGAATTTATATACTATGAACTAGTTAATGCTGACTCCACTCTATCCATCCATCAGTAAATCCATCCATCTGTCTGTCTAGCTATCTGTCTGTCTATCTATCTATACTGATCTATCTTTCTGCTTGTCTGTCTGTCTGTCTATCTATCTATCTAGTTGTCTGTCGGTCTATCTATCTAACCTTGGTTGTCTGTCTGTCTATAATCTTCAGAAAACAAACTAAACATGCAGCTTTTAAAAATCATTTATTTGGTTTTATAAAAAATTCAATAAATGGGTGGACATTTCTGTGGAAAATACTGAAACATTACATTTGCTCCACCTGAGAGACAACTGTAAAACTATTGATCTATCATCCACGTTTTCTTGGAAGAAGAAAAGGCTATAACATGGCGTTACACCCCCGCCCAAAAAATCACTTTTAGTTTTTATCATCAGAGTTTGCAATTCAAACGTTTAGACCGTTACTTTGAAATACAAAGTAAACTTCAACATTGTAAAAAAATGCTAGAAATGGTTCAAGGTCCAACTTCTTCTACAGTAATCGGACGTTTTTCTTCAATTTTAATAAAAACATTGACTGCTTTAATCAAGCCCTTCCTTTGAACAATCAAGTTTTTTTTTTGCGATCAAGGCTTCGCCTCAGTGCCCAGACTTTGCTCACTGCTGATTTCAAGGAAGCTACAAGCCACATCAGACAACCTACAAGTTTTCTAGTTTGGTTTGAATTCCACAGCGACATGCACCACTAACTCAAAGTCAGGCATGCACACTATCAGACTACCCAATATGCTTTGCTACTTGTTGGATAACCTTAATGTCGATGTCAAAAGGGGTGTCATGCGCAGTGAAAAGTACTCACAATGAGCAATGTAGAAAGGCTTCAATGTCGTCGAACAGATTTTGCCAATCGCAAACGAAATTATAAGCGTTTATTTAAGTTTGATTTATGAAGATTTAACTGAGATTTTTCCCGCCACGAGCATCATAACTATCAACTCCATGATATACTCTCTCATACCTGACTGATACAGACGTAATTAGATATATTTATCTACTACAATTTCTTTATTAAAATGTGCCTTTAAACGTAAAGCTGTAAAGTACTGGACGCTTCTTCATTGAAAACCTCCACACTGTGGGTAATGAAAACAATTCACAAAAGAAGCTTACCGCACTGTACAACATTACACTAATGGCGCAGTTTTGATAAAGAAATTGTAACAAATACGACTCCGTCAGTCACCCGTGTGCAAGCTCTTTTCATTGGGCTTTACCGCCATGATGATCGTGAAAACAATACTTGATTACTGCAGAAAAGTTAAATCATGAGATTTTTAGCATTTTACCACTTAATTGATCGATTTGAGGTTTAAACGTTGACCTCAAAGTTGAGATTTTGTACTTTAAAAAAATTGAGTCTTGAATCCTTTTCTAGCTATTTAAAAGTTAGTTGATCGAATCAGTAACGTATAAAATGTTGAATTCAAAGACAACATTTTGCACTTGAACAAAAGGCCCGATTTTTGGCGGAGTATAACGCCATATTAGATTATAGGACAGTGAAAATCTTGGCTTCCCGCGTAGCGTAAAAACATTCAGCATGGAAACCAAATAGCGTGCAAAAAAGTTAAATCTTTCTGACTTCAGCGTCACCATAGTAACAAAAAACAAAACATTATGGTAATAAGTAAACAACTATGCCGTACTTTAGGCTGGTCCGTATTTTCTGTTGAAACAAACAAGAAAACAATTCAGAAAAAAAGTCAGCTTTTGAGTTACAAGAGGAAAAATTGGAAAACAAAGACAAAATAGGAAAAGCTATATCCTCTCTTGAGATGCGCTTTCATGACTAGACTCTGTAGTATCAACCCATCACTTTAAAGTCCCGCTTACACGAACAATTTTCCTTGACAAGTTGCCTTGAAAAGGAAAAATTGCATGTGTAGATAGAGAAAAGTGGACAATTTTTCCTTGTCAAGGAAAAGCTGGCATGCCAAGTCTGAAGTTTGCACGTGTAGGCAGACAACAAGGAAAAGGTGACAAGGATGTGATGCCCATGTACAACTGAAAACTTGTCAAGAAAAACTTGCTCGTCGATTACACGAACAAGGAAACCTTGCACGAGCAATAAAAATTTCCAAGTAATACAAACTTGTCAAGGAAAAATTACTCATGCAAACGGGGCTTAATTCTCTAACATTTATTACAAAATGCAGCAGATATATCATGCGTACTGATCATGATTTGCTGTGGTGGTGCATTTCTAATATCTGCAAACTTTATTGCGAAGATACGTTGGCTGTTTGTGTGAGTTATATTTTAATTAAAAGAAACAAAAACGCTCGCTTATTTGTTCTGTTCAGTGATAGAAATACTTACTTCACTCAAGAAGTAGGAGGAAAACTCGCCGAAGCCGCACTTCTTTCGTGAACTAAGTTAACTAGAGCTTTTTAACTATTTTTTTATAAAAGCGACCAAATCACATAAATTGTAAATATAGCTTCCTGATCTTTTAACCCTTTATGATTATTACAGGAAGCCAGTGTCCTCTCGACATATTACTTTTCTATATTTACTTACAGAATTTTAACTTCTAAAGGTGACTAAAGAGAGTTGCCTAAAAAGTTCACGCGTGTTTCTACCACTGAACAAAGCGCGCGCGCTCATTCTACATTTCTGTAATAGTGTGCTTAGCTATTCATGTTGTCCCTTTGGGGAGAGACCAAGTCAAAAAGACGTGGTGTTCATAGCCCAGGGGGTAGAGGTCGGCAGGATGTATATGACCAAAATAGGGGAGGGGGGTGGTTACCAAGTGTATTTAACAGAGTGTCCATAGCTTCGCCTTGAGGCATGTCTAGGCCTCGTGGCCTCAAGGCCATCTAGGACTTGCTAGGAACCTTTGGAGACCTAGGGTAAGGTTGATCGCCATGATTTAGCACGCTAAGTAGCTACATAGCCAGCCGGGGACTTATTGCCCCCAGGTGGAAGCCTAGGAACGAGTTTCGGCTCTGGGGGGCTGAGAAAAGCGGAGATCTGGGAATGAGTTTGAGTTAGACTCTCAGCCGGATAAGTTCTGATAATTTGTCGGTTTATCCGCTACGCTTACTCACGTGAACAATTTGTAGGCAACAAAGGAGAAGGCAGCACTTGACAGGACCATCGGCACTGGTTGGCTGGTTAAAAAAAGATTCTCCAAGTCAACAACTACAAGAAGATATCATAATCATCTTTACTACTGCTATGGTTTGGTTTTAAGTTCGTTCCGAGCGGGTGACGCAAGCAGATTTCAAACAACTTACTTCTAAGCAACTGTGCTCATGAATTTATAAATTTATCGTGTTGGTAATTTTCTCTTGTTGGTTTTTTAAAAATAAGAAAACTTATTGCATAGGAAAAAATGCCCGGATAAACGATAAGTATAAGATGTTTGCGGTTTCTGACTTACAGGCTTAACTGAGGCAGCTACACTAGACCGAGGCAGCTACGCTAAACTTAGGCAGCTACGCTAAACTTAGGCAGCTACGCTAAACTGAGGCAGCTACACTAGACCGAGGCAGCTACATTAAACTGAGGCGGGGAAGCTTAATCGATGCGTAAGAAACCCTTAGTCGCTAAACAAAAAAAGATCTAGTTCAAATTTTCTTTTTTACAGCTTCATCGTTGGCTTTTCCCTCTCGCCAAACTTTGGCTCGTATCAGTCCCCTTTGCCCAAAAAAAAATACGCTCGTTAAGGCGAAGAAATACGAGCTGCATTTTTTCCCAACTTGAAGCGCAACCATGTTGCTTTACAGGTTGAGACGTTAAGTTTCGCGTGTAACCACACACTGAAAAAACTTGTAACGCAACAAAAATCGTGTTGCAGGTTATCAGGTAATGTTGCAAAAAGTAGACTGGGCTTTTACTTTTTGCACAAAAATCGTG
>JAOBAT010058165.1:0-26665 GCA_026413305.1 Hydrozoanthus tunicans | reverse complement strand
CCCCCCCCCCCCCCCCCCCCCCCCAAGCAAACCGAATTAATTGGGTTATAGGGAAAGGAAAGTTGTTACTGGGTGGAGGGGGAACTACAAATTGGGCGATAGTATATAGTAATACTAATTATTGGAAGATATATGAAAGAAAAATGATTAAAAGAGAGTAAGAAAACAGTGGTTATAGAACGGATGTGACGATACCAAGCTCCCTATATGATGTGACATCAGAGGCAAAGCACATCCGGAGAGGAAGGTACCAAACCTTTGCCTGACCTTCCCGTATCGAGTCTTTTAAAGTGTTAAAGGGAGGAGAGGGTAAAGAAAAGTAAACATTTTTTTGTAGTATAGTTAGAGGGGGGAGAAACTGATAGTATACTATAAATAAGGGAAAGAAATTAAAACATTAATAAAACATGACAAAAATGAGGTAGAATGAATGGGGGACAGCATACAAATAAAGCATATACACATAAGTAAGTAAGGAATTGGTACGATTTCAGATGAAATCTGTAGAAAAAAGCAAAACGTTGAGTGTAAGGCACGGTAAAAAGACAAAAGTTTCTAAAACAGAATGGAAAAGAAAAAGCGTAGTCGAAGACGGCAGGAAAATACCAAAAATGTAAATAGACAGGAAAACCGAAAGGTGAAAAATTGATGTATGTATGTGTGTATGTAAAAATATTTTTCATAACACGGTAGCTGAAAGACAGTATCAAAAGGAAAAAAAAACAAAGCGAGCGAAAATGGCTCGTATGCATGTGTAAAGTTGTGGAAATTAAATTAGATGGACAAAACGAAAAACATTAAAGAAAACTAGCAAGAACAACTGAACTGGAACGCACTGCAAACTGGAAAAGGTTAAATAGATTGTTTGACAAATGAAGTGAAAATGATAAAACTATTTTTGAAATAAGAATAGGTCGGGATTGTAAAAAAGTTGAATAAAAGATAATGAGGATACTACAAATGGAAAGATTAGATATGAGTATGAGACCGGAATGTACTTGAGAAATGAAACTGAAAAAAGCAAATTAAAAAGAAATAAAAACAGTGAGGTCTGTCACTGTAGTAACTTTCCAAAAACGACAGGTCGCGCTTTTTTCCCGCTATTTGAAGCGTCCGGGGTTGCTCGAGCGATGGTTGCGTGATAGAGGAGGTTGCATGCTAAAAGACGATCTTTTGAATACGTGAAACAAGTAGGACTTCTGGACAGTAACCACGATGTAAGCATAAGTGTTCGAAATTAGTGGAGACACATTTGCATGGTTGCTTGGTACGAAAATTATACTAGGATACCATTACAAAGAAAGACGAGAAATGTATCGCGATCGTCGATTGTCGGTTGTATCCATTGATTGCAAATGCAAGTTTCGAAGGGAGTTAAATCGAAATTTTTAGGAATGATCGAGGAGCAGAAAGGGTTATTATCAATCGATTAGGGATGGACAGGAGTCATGGAGTTGAATTCGGTTGTGTACAACCTTCCTCAGGGGTCACTGTTTCAACTTTACTGTCTTGATAAATATGACGTCACAAAGAAGTTTCAAAGTAATTAGAACAGATACGAAAGGCTTTTTCACTACCCTCTAAACGAATGTTTTCAAACTATTAATGTACAGCATTAGCGTATTTTATAAATAGCTAGCCGGTGCGCTTATTGAGTCCGTTAGGTTGAAACAGTGTTTGATTCTGTTTACCAAAATACTACCTGCTTCTAAAGTAGCTTTTCTTGACTTTTTAGTTTATTCTAGTATAGTTATAGTGATAGATTTTATCAAAATTATGCGTTCTATTCTTACTAAGAGAGTGATCTGTAAGCTAGTCTTGTAATTGTAGTTTATGTGGTTGCTAAGCCTAATGATTAATCCTGTCGCTCTTCCCGATGTATCTTACCTTGCATATTTCACATTCGATCCTGTAGAAGACCCATTTTGAATGGCAGTGTAGTTGGTGAAAAATGTCGTATGTCTTCCCATCGTGCGGGTTCGAGAATGACTTTGAATCCTTTACTTTGTTACACTAGCTGCATCGTGTTTTGAGAGAGAGGTGGCATCCAGGGTTCAATAGTCCGTTTGGTATATTGTTGCCCGTAAACTTTTAACGAACATCTCGAAGGTTCTTCGGTCTCCTCCATGCTATCATTGGTGGCTGGTAGAAAACATTTGCTAGTCTTTCCTTAATTTGCTCTCAGAAAGCCCAACTTGATCTTGCTGTTTGTGGTATAAATGCCGTATGTGGTGACTAGTGGTATCCGGTATAATGTTTTTTTTTAGTCCGCAAACTCTGTTCCTGGGATAGGGATAGTACTTTACTCATCTCATTGTATACCATCTCTCGGTTGTAGCCACACGCGACCAAAGATGAGGTATATTCCTTAACCCGAAATTTCAATATTTAGGTGGATGAACACATGCATCTGAGTCTTAGTGCTTGGCTGTAGGGATTACTATGTTTTAGGTGTGGTGGGTGGGCTGAAGTCCAATTCAAGTAAGGATGGGTGTCTGTAGGCTTCTGATATACGTCCGTGTTTACATTCTCTTCGGTGTCCTTCATGACTTTTGTGTCCAGGAAGCTAGTTGCTTTTAAAAGTCGATATCTCATGTGCAAATTTTATTGAGATATTCAATGAATGAAATTTACATCGGTTGACATTATCGACTACTTTCTGGGTATCAATTTCCCGCGCGTACAGTAAGACACGTGAGAATAACTTGATCACTAGTTTAAGAACATCTGAAAGACACTGCCCCAAAAATCTCACAGCAAAAGTTTATTGACAGCATTTCAAATTTTTGTGATCATTGCCGCAAATGTTTGTGAGTTCACCTTGTAGAACGTTTTAAAACAAGGTTCTCAAATTCTCAACTGGTTTTCTGGCAGCACCTCAATTTTCCGAGATCAAGAAAAAGGTTTGCAAACATATCAGCCGCGGTGAAAGTATGAGAAATAGAGAACAAAAACGCATGCGACAACGGCACGTCAGAAATGGACTACGCTAGTTGTTTGTCTGCTTACTTTCATTTGATTATCATATCTTTCTTCTTTTATCGGTATTAATTTTCTTTTTGGTGTGAAAGCTTACCTCTAGAGTGTTGTTTAATGTTCTAATCGGCTCTTTAAGTAGTTTGTGATGTAAATTTCGTTAAAATCGTTTTGGCAAACACTCGGCGTATTGTACTTTTATTTTGATTACGGTTTCAGTGCACTATAACAAAGTTGTCTGTCTGTCTTTCACAGCGATTATTTTTGTTTCATCAATTGTTAGTTAACGGCGGCTAGGAGTTAGAATGAAAATATTATATGGTAATTGCATGGGTAAAATTAATTTCACGCGTACTAGCTAGAGTTTTCAACTTTTTCCAAAATTGCCCGAATCGCTTGCGACGAAGTATTCGCAAAGGCATTTTAAGGCATTTTTGAGACTTTTAGATATTTTCTGAAAATCTTCGGTAATATTCGGAAGTATACTGGTCAGCGACCAATCAGCGCTAAATAATTTTTCCCTCTATGTTATAAGAATTCAAAACAGGCTTTAGTTTCTTCTGACCCGTGAGGCCTTCATACCATTTTGCTGGCTGTCTCTTTACATTTGCATGTATATGCAACACTGCTTGTTTTTCATCACAAGCCACATCCCAAACTCCAAAACTTACAGTTGTTAGTTATTTTGAATGAGTAAGAATTCTTCACTCACTCAGTACTTGTTTGACGACACAGTTTACAATGTAAAATATTAGTTTGAGTTGTTTTTGTGAAAGTATGAAAGGTTTTGTCAAAGTTTTCTAGAACAGAAAAATTGCTTACATGGTTTGTTATAACTAGCAATCTCTATACTTAGTTTTCTTTAATTTTGCGTGAAAAGTTTGAGTTTGACGTCAGAGATGTTGGCTCTAGTTGTCTCTAGTGCAAAATCATAACATGTACAAGCAGAAATCCTAAGTCCGATTTTCAATTACCCATGTACATGTGTTTATGCAGATTAAAAACTAGAAAACATTACAATGAGATTAGAAAAATTGGGATTGAGTTAAAGTTTGAATTTTGACCACGTTTTTTCCGAGTTTAACTGTTCTTCCATGTTTAATGTTTTTGAGTTAGTGTCTCTGTTACCTTGTTTTCCTTGCCAGGTGAGTTTTGTTCTCATAAAGTTAAGTTGGTTCGCCAGTTAAAAGAATGTGCGCTGGCTTGCGTTAATCGTTTCTACTGCCTCTCCTTTAATATCGCCATCCGATCATACAATGGACACAAATGTGAACTTCTAGCTACCGATAAGTACAACGAGTCTTCAAGCTTTAAAGCCAGCCTTGATTTTAGTCACTTCAGCATATCGGTAAACACTAGTGTTTTTAAGTAACATGCAGAAATCGCAGTCTATCTTTGGCAACAAAGCAACATTGAAAAGTATGATCTCTAAGTGTTTTATTAACATTACTATTTCACCTTTATAACCATCCTTAATACTCCATTTACCATGTTAGAACATAACACAGTACAGCTAATAGATCTACCAACTGTACCTCAAACGAATCCGGCAAGTTTTGACATATTACAGCATAACTCAAAAGCAATGGCCATACCAGTGCCTAAGTGAATTAATGATTTCCCTATCATTAATCACAAGCACTGGCGATGACTGTCCGTGTATACATAATTGCAATGTCGACAATGTCGATTTCTTCAAACTTTTAAGTGGTGTAGGCAACCGTTTTAATATCTAATTTCCATGTCTCACTTTCTCATAACACTTGAAAATTTTGGTATCTTTGACCATTAAACCAATCTCATCTTCACTTATGAAACCCCGATGGTTCTAATAAAAAGAACGCTCAGAGAATTTCGAACACAGTTGATATTAATTATATTGTTTTCCAAACGGGAAAGGTGCAAGCTATAGCTAAGACTAAGCAAAAGCTAAGAAAATTACCAAAAGTTTCTTTGTGTTAAAAATGATGCTTTGAAAACAAGATATCCAGATGCTGATGAATTTCTGCCAGAACACATTTGATATTGATCCTAAACTGGCCTCACGGTAGATTTTCATTCAAGGTTTTTTTATTTTTTTCCTACACAGTTGATTTCATCTTGCACCTTATTTAGGTGTGGAAGATAGGTTTGTTCAGTACCCAGAGCGTTGCTTCCTAAAATGCCAAAAAAATGACGCCTTCCAAAAAAATGACAACTTCCATTTATATGGAAGTTGTCATGTCAGTTTCAGATATTTTTGGCAACTGCTAACCTAAATATAACTACTTTTCACAAAAATATAAATCAAAATGCTTTGTAATTCGTTGTACTTGATAATTTCTCGTTCAATTTCAAACCTAACTTAGAAAAATTGCTAAAACACTTAAAAACTGTTCGCGTACACCTTTGATTAGAAAACTCTTCTAAATAATTTTATAAATGCTTTTCAAAGCTTTTCAAACTGCATTTTAGAAGTCTGCTTAGAACTTAATTCAGGGTGGAAAGTTTTTTGACGGAGGTTCCAAGTCAGCAGAAAGAAAAGAAAATTAAAGCCGCTAGCGTATTTGGTCGGGGGAGCCCGAGTTGGCTCGCGGAACCATTAAAAAAACCGTTATTACACCAGAATTATTTTTACGTGCAATTCCTGACGATATCTTAACTTGCAATGGCGTTTAACAACATTTTGACGTAGTGTTTCAAACCAAGCCTACAGATCCATCTTATCTTTGCGTTGCCATTGCAAGCTAGAAACAATAAATGACATGAAAACAAGTTTGTTAAAACAAGACAAACTTAAAAGAGTTTACGTTTTGCAGACACCCTGCTTAAAAGCTCCATGTAAAAACGGAGGAAGTTGTGTTCCGGGATACGAAGAAGACACTTACACCTGTGTTTGTGCAGCTGGTTTTACAGGACGCCACTGTGAAACAGGTAGGAAGATGCATAAATTTGAATTCTCATAATATACCATTTCAACAAAGAAGAAGTTGCTTGTACTGAAAAAAAAAATGAACAACAACAGGAGTTAATGCATCGGTCTAGAGATGCGATGAATAAAGTAGCTAGTTAAATTGATAGAGTATTAGAACATTTAGTTCGATGACAAGAAAATGTGATTAACGCCAGCAGGTGCTTAAGCAGTTTTGAAACAAATTTCAGTTCTTTTCACTTGCGAGACTCAATAGAGTCAATGCTGCTATTATGCATGTTGTCTAATTAGTGGCAAGCAAGACTTTGATACTTAATCATCTCTTGCGAGTTACTACTGATAACGGCATCCAGTCAAGAGTAAATTGAAATTGACCTATATTTCTTGTAAAACCATTATTAATTCTGGACTATCGAGATTCTGGTACAATCCATACATGCACCTCTTTATATCAAAACAGAGTAAAGCATCCTCATTAAAGATTATTATTAAAATTTGCTTAGTTCTAATTAACAAATTTTTCTTGTAGCTAGTTACATCATCAATACTTTTCTTGTTCCCTTTTTTCTACCTTACATATATTGCCTAATACCACCGTTCTAAATAACTGTAGGGCGTCAAGCAGACTCTGAGAAATGCCCAAGCAACAAAATGAGTTAAAGTCCCTATCAAGCTTACTTTTTTAAGTTCCAGATGAAAAGTAGAGCCCTTTAATAATAGCAATCTTTGAAAATAAAACCTTGTCTTGCCATTCCTGCTACATGTCTTAGACTTGAAGCGTTCAATGATGACGTAGCAGGAGGCATATGACGTAGCACAAGGCATGAAGCAGAGAATCTTTTTTATCTCAAAAAATTCAAATCTTGCTCGATGGTCGCATTGTTATAAATTTTATCAATGAATTATTCCCTTGAAATGTTTGAAATAAGAATTTTATGACATTTTTTAAAAGAAGTTAACATTTTAAAACAAAAACCACTGATCTCACTGCTGCTACGTCACAGGTTACCAGTCCCCGGCCTGCTCGGTCAAAATTTACATTCCGATCTTTTTTTGATCAAAAAGCATACTTAGATGTGGAAATTTTCTTTGGTTATTTGATTGTTGAGTTCACAGGTGACAACAATTTTAATCTAAAACGTAAAAAATTAAGCTTGTTAGGGACTTTAATATTTTATTTGCAAAGTTTTAATTTCCTGAAACACGTCCTTGATCAATTACAAACGACAAAAAATGCGCAAACACTCATACTGCACTGGTTTTTTCAAAAAGAGCTCAAAAGTCGCTATTTAGCTTTTCCCCCTTGCCTTACAATAGTGTTTTCTTTCTTTAGATGTCGAGGAGTGTTCATCCGGGAAACATAACTGCCATGCAAACGCTGACTGCACTAACACCGTGGGCTCTTACAGCGCTCCTGTAAATCTGGATACAAAGTGGACGGTCGGACAAGTTGTCCTCCCAGGGATGGTAAGATAGAATTCATATCATACTAACTAGAGAACTAAATTCAAGTTTATACGTCATAGGCTCTTACAATTGCTCCTGTAAATCTGGATACAGCGGGGACGGTCGGACAAGTTGTCAACTCAGGGATTGTGAGACAGAATTTACATTATGCTTACTAGAGAGCTAAATTCAAGTTTTGCTAGTAAAACGAAAATTCACTTTATTTCCTGACGCTCAGTACACGATAATCATGCGGGTATTGTAACAAACTGAATAGCTTTTAAATATCAAGTTAAAAGTTAAAGTAAATAATTAGAGTATTGGATGGAAAAGTGCGCGATGTTCGTGTGGGTTTTGTAACAAAAACAGCAATTAAATATCAAGTTATGAGTTTGTTCAGGGTTTTTGTTAAATGATTTGGCAAAAAAGGTCTTAGTTTTCCAGTTCTAAAAACAACTTTCAACGAAAAAACACTGCGCGAGATAATTTGGGAAACTGGTTACAGGGTTATTTGAGACTATTTTTCAATCGCTTATTCCTTTCGCAGAGTAAAATGGTTTGCCTTTTCTGAGGCTTGTTATCATCTAGCAAGATACTTTTACATAATTCGTTAAAACTTTTTTTCTACCTGAAAACATAACTTTGGAATTCGAAAGAAAGGAAGTCTTATAGTTTGTTCAGTTGTTCAATCAAATGCCAAAACTTCGATAGTCTTAAAAAGCTTTTACAAGAAATGTAGTTCAGGTTAAACTAGCCGGTTAATTGTTTCGAGGAACAAATGTTTTATTTTACATAATTCCACATAGATGCAACCACTGAAATACGCTACGCAAAGCTTGAGTTGCAAAACATTTTCATGTGCGAGCCAAAATACTTTGATAAACATAATCTTAGTTTCGTGTAGAAAACCTAACACAATTGACATCCCACGTCGGCTTGTTTATTGCTGTTTTAGGGCTAAATTCCAGCACTATTCTTGGAGGCAAACCCGCTACATATTCGGAAACTCTGAGAAGTTTCTCAGGCCTGTACTACAAAACACACAAAGAAGCACGTGGGTGAATTGTTGGCACGCAGGAACACAGGGCTTTGCGGCTAGAACGTTCCATGCTAACTGTGATGGAAAAGGACCAACAGTAACTGTTGTAAGAGTTGGAAACTACGTATTTGGTGGTTACACTGACAAGCCATGGCATAGTAAGTGATTCAAAAAAAAAATAACAACTCTAGTCTATTTGTTGTAAGGTTGTCTTTATACTGTAAGGCCTTTATTGCCAGGTTTTGGTTTAAAACAAAAACCTATTAAAGTAATATTTTGTGTTTTCTTTGAAGTAACTTTTAAAAGTATAAATTTAGAAACCACTGGTTGGTTTTTTTAGTCCCATCGACTGACATGGAAACTATTTTGTTGCACCTACATCGAAAATGTGTTACACAAGAAAAAGTTATAGTGGCAATTGTTCCTCACATTAACTGCCAATATCAGAAATGTAGCATTTTTTGTCAAGTAAGATTACTCTAAACTAAACAAGGATAAATAAAACTTAAATGCTGGTTACTTACGAAAGCCTGGAAAGAGATGCACTTAAATTTCAAAGTGTCTAGTATCTTACCGGTTTATTGACCATCTAAAGAATATTTATACACTGAAAAACATTTCGTGGGGGTCATTTCGTTTATTCCCCCCTTTCTTTTTAAATTTCAATGATTTTAAAAGTTCCATAGATTCGTGAGTGGACGTCATTTATCATTCGCCGGAAAAGGCTGGTACCGAATTTGAGGCTTACGTCAGAGTAGTGAGAGTAACAGCAAAAGCAAATCTTGCAAGCTACACAAACTCTTGGCAGATTACTGGTAAACCGCTTTGTTTCACTAAAGTTCACGATGTTTTTTTCTTAAAATGGCATACTACTGTTCTGACTTCAAAGTCCCTCACTAATCTGAAATCAATAATCCAAGTGATAAAACTCGACCTACTATTTTTTTATTGCCCTCATTATGAGCAAAACGTAAAACCTTAACGTCTTTTAAGGCTTTTCTCTCAAAGACGTTTAGAATTTTCTTCGTTTTTCTTTCCAAAAATTGTTGATAAGTGTCTTAAAAAATATTCAAATTGTAAATCAATCGGTGAGAGAAGCACTTTAAAAGGCACTCTAGGCCTAGTTAAAAAAATCCGAGTAATCGCCAAAAACCTATCCAGACAATCCTGCCAAAAGTTCTGTTAATCTTTTTTTCCTAAAAATCTCACAAATCCTACTCAAAATTTCAAAAAAAATCGTCAGTTATTGTGTCAGACGAATGTCTTACGATCAGCACGTTTAAAGAGTTTAAGATCTTAAAATACCCCAAAATATCAGGATTTTCTTATCTTGGCCTAAAGCAATCTCCCAAAGAACCGGTTGGTTAAGTTCGCGTCATAAATAAATTTCTCTCATATCAACGTACAAATTAACTTTACTTTGGTAACTACCCAAACGCTGGATAAGATGTAAACAAATGAAAATTGTCGAAGTTTGCACCTCAGCTGTCATTATTTTCAGTTATAGTTTTTAAAAGATATTTTTAGAGGGTATGTTTATTAAGTCTAATTCATTATAAAGATTAAGAAAAAATGTTTTAAAAAGTGCCACAACTTTTTGTTAGGGGCCCAAAATGAGGCTATTTTGGCAGTTCGTCATAGTCGCTTAGGTGGAAATCATTGTTATAATTTTCTGACAAAAGCCAAAACTCATTTACAGCCAGCATTATGTCAAAACAATCAACGATGTTATGCCGTTATAATAGCACAAAAATAATACTGGTAAAGCACACTCTCTTTTCTCCACAGCGCTCCTATATTATCTTGCTGTTTTATTAAAATCGAGGCCATGTGGCTAGTGTCAGTGCCGAGGAAATTTGGCGGCCAATATAATACAAAAGAAAGACTTTCGACCAAAAAAAAATACGTTTTGGGCAGTTTCAACAGTAAGTTCAAATTGTACGTGGAATTGAATATGAAAGAAATTTTTGACGCGAAAAGGAGACTGCCTCTTAAGATAGCCGCTTGCTTGTAAAATACAGCAAAATAAACGTATATCCGATCTAAAAACACACTCCATAAGTCAAAGAAAGCAAATATTTTTCATACGCTTCACTATAACTAGTTAATTAATAGCATTGTAATTTATGTATAAGCTTTTTGAAGCTATGCTATCGTCGCTTCAAAATTAAAGTTATAAACAGGGTAATTACGCTAGGTGAAGCAATCAAGTTGGAACTGCTTTTAAAAAGCAATCCACAGTCGTTTTATAGCTGGTAAAGAAAATAAAATTTTAAACCTTGAATGGCACGAACCGAGTATAGCGAGTATTGTGAGTGGGTAACAGCTCTCCGTTTTGTTCTAAAAAAATTACCTACGGACAGAATATGTTTGTTTAGTCCTTGAATCGAGGAAATTCTCGCCCATTCTTAATTGTCTTCCGAAACGCACCTCTTGGAAGTGACCACAGGCGGCCTAAGTCGTAATAGTGATCATAAATACAATAGAATACGATAAAATTAAATATTTAATGGTCTGTTAGCTCAGTACCGTAACACGAAAGTCGAATACGATAACTACGCTAACTATGATGTAATAATAAAGAAAAAGGAAAATACTATCTTAGCCCGCCAAAATTCTGAGTTTAAGCTGTTTCGAAGACAAAAACAGGAGAGAAGTACAGACTATTGTAAAGTTTTTTAGCTGATGAAGGCCGAAGGGCCGAAACGTCCTAGTTTTTAATAAATGATGTTTATGAGAGTCATCAGTTGTACCGCTCGTCCCACATTTTTACTCCATTTTATATATATATATAGTAGTTGAAGAAAAATACCAAAAAGACTACACTTTCATCCCGACAAGCCTGTTTCGTGATTAGCTCACTCTTCAGGGGATTTATATCTATATACTGGTAAAAGAAAGAAAGGCATTCAACCAAATATCAACTTACGATTTCGTCCTCAAAGTCTCACTTCCCCAATTTCGATTCCCATCAACTTCGATTCAATTCTCTCGTTTTCTCGGCGAAGCAGAATATTCTTTGCGTTGGCCAAGTTACAAGCACGTAGAAACATTCATTGCGGACAAATGGGATAAATGAATGGGACTAAGGTAATATTTTTCTTTTTCTTTAATATCACTTCATAATCATCGTAGCTTGCGCGATTTGACTTTCGTGTTACTATACTGAGTTAACCGGTACCTTTCATTACATATTTACTTATGTCGTATTTTAATGTATTCATTATCACTATTACACCCTGGGCTGCCTGTGAAGTGACTAGTGAATAACTCCTGTCGTCTTTAATTTTATTATCTAAATATAATTCTAGGTAACGGCAAGTATTCGTCAAGTACAAGATCTTTTTTGTTCTCCCTATACAACGGCCAAGGATATTCACCCAGGAAGATGGATGTGATTAAAAACAAGTATGCAGTGGCCGGGATAAAAGATCATGGCCCTACATTTGGCGGTGGACATGATCTGAAAATCCGGAATAATGCCAATGTTAACACAGGATCTTCCACCAATCTTGGTCACACTTATCAAGTACCAAGTGGACAAGACGGGAGAACATTTCTGGCTGGAAAGTACATCGGATTTCTCATATCTGATGTAGAGGTGTTTTTTGAAGAGTCGTTTAGTCTTTAAAGTTCTGTAACTTATCAAGTCTGTAACAAAATGTCTTCGCAGAAAAAGACAAAAATTAACTTGAGTAGTTACCATCAAGTAAAACTGTTCCAAATATGTTTATCTTTCATTCAAGCTACCTCTATTCCTGTTTATCACAACGAAAAAAAACAGTCCCGAGTGGAGGAGCGAGAGTGGATGATAAGAGAGGCTTATAGCTTCCTTTTACTAGAAATGTAACTCGTCCTTCAAAAATCTTAGCAGTAAAGTTGCATGACACCTTTATGTTTAGGACAGACTTTTTGGCGCTTGAAGTAACGGTCCGAGTAAGAACTTGGCAGGTCAACGGCCGTGGAATGGAGAAATGTGCTATTGCGATATTATTAAACCTTTGATCTGATTGGCTAAAATGGACCAACGTGCTCTCCAGCCGAATTTGTCAGGTATTGCTAGCTGAAACATTTCTACTTTTAATTTTGATAAAAATTCCAGGTGGGGAAAATCGAAAGTGAAAAGTCTTTCTATGCATTTTGTTTTTGAATTCTATGATTGGCTACTTTTTTATAGTACAAAGGAAACAATGCTCTAAAACACAGTTTCACTATTTTTTACTCCTACGTCAAGTTGTACACTGTTTGACGTAGTATGTTCTTTCTGGTGATTGAATGAATGGAATGCGAGAATAAGGCAGAAACAAATATTTCTGCGGCATTGAACCAGCAGGGCCTGGGTTCCAGTCAGATACTAAGAAGTATATAGCGCAATTGTATAGTCACTCTAGGTCGCTCAAGCAGTTCGTGATCAATTTACAGAAGCGTAGATAAAATATAAAAGTTAATGTACTTTTAGTTCATCGCAGTGTGGAAATTTAGCACAACAATTAACATTCTATTGGTGCGGACCGTAAGGGGTGGAAAAGTGGTTGGGTAACATGTAGAATTACAATAAAAAGTCAGATTTAGCTTCACTTCCTAATTTGAGTTAGGCACAGTAATAGTAGTAAGACCTCAGCCCCCTGGGTTGGTTGCACAGCAGGTGGTCACTACCACCTGTTTGGGGTATACGTTCCCTTTTGGCCACGAAGCGGTTTGGGGTTTTCGTATCCGGCGGTGTCGCATTAATGATTCAACTCAGGTTGTATATCAACTAGTACTCGTTTTACCTTATTCAGACTGTCAGACTGGACTTTTTGGGGTTTCTTCAGGCTTTGGGGGTGGGGGAAACAACCCGCGGCTGCAACTCGGGAACTGTTAAAGATATTGCAATGATTTTCTCGGGAACGTACACATAATTGGAAGCTCGTTTCTTTTTCTTGGATTTTTGGGGCGAATGACGTCATAATGACGTCATTTGTATGTAAATATGCGAACAACAGAATAACAGACAGAGAATCTGAAAAGCAGCAATATTGTAAAATAACCAGTTTTCCTTTCTAAATAATAGCTAATAGAACCTTCCTATTTGCCTTCACACACTATCAGAAGACTTTTTAAGAAAATAAAAAATTGTGGGAGGAGAGGTCGGGGCA
Source organism: Hydrozoanthus tunicans (assembly GCA_026413305.1). Taxonomy (NCBI): domain Eukaryota; kingdom Metazoa; phylum Cnidaria; class Anthozoa; order Zoantharia; family Hydrozoanthidae; genus Hydrozoanthus; species Hydrozoanthus tunicans. The sequence goes on along the minus strand of JAOBAT010058165.1, from coordinate 13,155 downwards.
TAAATACGGCTGCATGCAATAATTCATTTGATTGCAACAGATAAAAATAAAACTTATCAGTCGTGTACTGCTGCACTCTGTGGATCTGAAAATTACGTGATTTTGCAAATGACATCGTTTTGACGTCATTTTGACGTCATCTGGTGGCTGTTTCGCAATTTTTCGATTTATTGCGAAATAGTGATGACGCCATCTAATTATTGTACATCGATAAGCAATTCAGGAAACAAATTGAAATTTCTTTCAAAAAAATGAGTTTAGGTGCTAATCAACACATGATTGCTTGAGAAAAATTGTTGAAATCTGAAATTATCTTTTTTTTGGTAAATCATGACTTAAAAATGATAGTTACCATAGCAACAAAAGTCAACTTAATTAGGTTTGAGACCAACCTTCTTTTTTCCAGATAAATTTTAGTAAAAGTCACCAATTTTGGTTGCTTTAGCTGCAGATGTCTAAAAGTTATGAGTGATTGAATTTTGTGCAGGTTGTCTCCCCCCCCCTCCCCCCCCCGTCTGAATAGGGTTAACAAATGTTGTAATCTAAAATATACTGACACCGATAACTAGCGATTGTGTGTTTTGACATTCTATGGAAATGTCATAGCAAATATTTAACTGCAATGTAATGATCGTATTCTCCGGTAATGTGATTAAACGTTCTATTGAATTGTTGAAGCAGTAGTTCGATTGTTTTATCTATGGTACCAATGTGTGGAGCGGACCTTCGCAACCAAAATAAACCTGATGGGATAATTTTTGTGTGCTGTCTGGTGGAGCTGTAACTTCAAAGATTCAGATGTGGCATGCGCCGGTAATTTGATTAAGCGTTCTATTAAATTGTTGAAGCAGTAGTTTACGGCATCACTATATGGAACGTACCTGTGCAACCAAAATAAACCTGATTGGATATGTTTTGTGCGCTGTCTAGTGGAGCTGAAACTTAATAATAATAATAATGATTTATTACACTTCTATTGCGCAGTTATCAATATAGAATTGTCAACTGCGCATCACAAAAAATATCTACACTAATGCTAAACTATTAAAACTATTAAAATTGATAATAAAATAGTAAAATAAGGTTGTAGCAAAAATTCTAAAAAAGTATTATCAAGATTTTATAAAAATCAAATTATATAAATTAATACATTTAAACAATTTACGGTTCACGGCTCAAAGGCTTCCTTGAAAAAACACGTTTTTTTAAAGACTATCTAAAACTATATAAGGTTTGACAGTTCCTAATTTCACTAGGTAAGTAGTTCCATAATTTTGGTGCTGCACACTGGAAAGATCGTTCACCGAGTGTGACAAGAGACTTAACGGTACAATAATTTATAAGTAAACCGGTACTAGATCTTAAGTTATAGCTGCTGCTTTTTTTACCGAAATAAGATTACGTAAATACGATGGCGCTAAGCCATGAATAACTTTATAAGTAATAACTAATAATTTGAAATTGATGCGGGACTTTACCGGCAACCAGTGTAAAGAAGTAAGTAATGGCGTGACGTGAGTAAACTTGCCTACTTGGAAAATCAGCCGAGCGGCAGCATTCTGGACACGCTGCATCTTTTTAACTAGATACGCCGGTGAACCATACAACAAACTATTGCAATGGTCCAGTTTACTTGTAACTAGCGCATGAATAAGTGTTTGCTTACACTCTCTGCTTAGGTACTTCGAAAATTGTAAACATTGTGGTATGGGACCGTCGAATAAAAACTTCACGTGTTTTGTGAATCTGCAAGCAGAAATCAAATATCTGAGCGAGTAACCTTTTGTTTCAAGAACAAAACTGTGATACACAGGTTATGATCTTCTTATTCAGTTTTTTCTTAGTTGTTCCTCGAAAGAATCGGGACGTTCTTTATTATACTTGACAGTATAGTTAGATTGTTCATTAGTAATTTTTGAATTAATCTCTCAAGAACAAATTTTCACTCTCTAGAACTGGCGCCAAAGTGTGGAACTAGAACAACATTTCGTTCGCTCCCAAAGCAAAAAATTAAAAAAAGACCCCTTCATTTCAGTTATTGTCTCTTTTTGTTAAAGAGGATGAAACTAATTTGATAAACGTACCAACACTCAGATCAAAACATGAATAACATGAAGATACTTGATTTTAATATTTCCCAATTAATTTCTACTCTTATTTCGATTCTTGATCATGATGTTGCTGTATAAGTTTTATCGTCCTTGGCAAACAACTGCGTGTTTGGTGGCTACAACTTCATTTTTGCTGCTTTGGTGAAAACCGGTGTCATACATCTATGTCGGAAAACTTTCAAAATTCAAAAAGCAATTCACGCTGAATGTATGAATTCATTCAATTAATAGATTAACCTGGAATTAAAGAGCGTGGCAAAAAGGGAAGAGAAGGCATCCAAAAGTTTTCTTGGATCATCCTAGACGCTGTCTTTGTATGCTTTAGTGTAAGCAAAGCAAAGTTTGAGGAAAGAAGTAAATATAATATTGAGACAAGAATAACCCGTTGCACGCGTTTCCTTTACGTTGTAACAACTTAGCTTTTTTATTTTATACACTGTAATTAAATGCACAAGGTCCTCGACAGACGATGGATTTTGCTATCGATAATTATAAATGTTTGGGTTCGATAACTTAAATTTTATCGATAATTACTTTTCTTGTCGATCAGTAGAAGTGCACCATAATGCGCTCCCACACACGGGCAGGTCCAGGCAAAATGAATCGACAACACCAGCCTCCTGTCGGATCAGCCAAAACTCCCTAAAATAGACTTTTTGACAGTCAATTTTTTCCGTTTCAGATGTCTGAAAGACAGCTCATTGATGACGCAAAGCTGTTTACCCCAAACAGCAGCAGCGACGGCCATAAAATTTTAATCTTAAGTTGCCAGAGGAGAATGCAAGCCGAAAAAGTTAATTAGTACTAGTACTCGTTCAGGTATTTTGGTTGACTGTAGTTTGTAGTTATATATCAGTCTTTTTACCTGTTGCTTGGCAGCGGGATTAGAGATCATTGTCTGGAAGGAAAAGAATATTGCAGAGAAACGCAAACCTTTTGATGTGAAAAGGAGTGTCTCAGCCTTCTTTGGTGCTATCGAGACATAATATGAATTACAGTGTTTTCTTCTATGAGAAATGATATGGAAACAGTATTTGTGCATCCTTGACTACACAACTGGCTGAACACCCTGAACCACTCAAATCGCAGTACGAGCCCCCACCCCCACCGGCTTGATTTGGACGCGTACCACTTCCACCTCCTGAGTATCCCCCGCCACCACCAGAAGCGTTGTTGTCCTCTGAGCCACCACCCCCTCCCCCAAAATCCCCGACAGCTCCTGGGGCAGGACCGACCATGTTGCCACTGTTCATTCCACCAGCACGACCACCAACCCAGCCTTGAGCACGTAACCCTCCCCTTTCGCCATGCTCAGATTCTGCCCTTGAACAACCCTGTCCGAACCACCCTGCACCCACCCCTCCATGATAACTAGCGCCATTAGTGTTACATTGACCTGGTTGGCCCCCAGAACCTCCATTACGACTTCGAGAAGGATCTTTCCCACGACTGCTAGTTCCATTCGTTCCTGACTGTCCATCTACTCCACCGCAACCTGCTGAAGCACCCCCACCCCCACTTGCTGCTATGAGCAAAGTGTTGTCTGTCTTATAGACGAAAGATCCACCCCCTCCCCCAGTGCCTGCGTTATCCTCCACTGATGTTCCTAGTTGGGAAGCTGTCAAAGTTGTTGAGGGACCTCCTTTCACCTCAGCTGAGTTTCCTCCCCGTTGACCAACCACTACTTTCAATACAGTTCAAGCAACCAAGTAAACCTCCCTTCCATAGTCGCTCCTCTACCACCATAGTACGTCCCGGGAAAGTCACCATAATTACACCAATGTTTTCCCCCTCGTGCACCGGCAGCTCTGATTCAGCACCAACCGGTTCGTTGTATTGTTAATTGCTGGATTGGCGCATGGCGACATGGGTATGCAATTGAGCAAAAATAATAAGTGGCTTGTAAAAGGTAACGAAATTTATTTAGTCTGATATCCTTCGAAAAACACTTACAAAAGCTCTCTCTCTCTCTTTCTAGTTCATTGCTACTCTACATACCCTTCTAATGGTTTTTCACTATTTTACATTGAAATTAAAAACTACAAATCAAAAGATCTAAACGTACCAATTGAACAATCAGAACAAGTATATCCCGGTTTACAAGAGCGTTCGAATCTGTTAACGCCATCGGTACATGTTCCACCGTTGTGACACGGGTTCGGAGAGCAGTCATCAATGTCTGTTTGACAAAATACAAGGTCACTTATTTTGGAGTTTTCTTTCTTATCTTCTCTTTTCTCTATTTCCGACATGGCGATTTATTCTGTTTTCAATATTTAAGTACAAAAGAAACTTACTTGTTTGACATCTAGAGTCAGTGAAACCCGGTTTACAGGAGTATTTGAAGCTGTTAACACTATCAACGCATGTTCCTTCATTGTGACACGGGTTTGGAGAGAGGTATGCTAGTCTTTGTATTTCACTAGCTGGTTTGGTAAAATTTATTATCTACATGGTTAATTGAAAATTCTACCCAGTAATTACAAGGTTACCTTCATTTTTATGTTAAAGAACTCGAATCGAGCACTCTGACTGCGGAGCCTAGTATAAAGAGTGGTTAAACTATTTTGTTATCAAAATGGCCATCTGAATGATTTAATGATTCAGCCGCTAGATCCCTTTTATGATTGTGCTCTTGAGTGGCGTTCTTCAAACCAACTGTCTCAAACAGCGAGGGTAGAAATTAGTATTTAAGAGGGGACTTTACAATATTTTTGAGAAACCTAGAAAGGTGTTTTATCTTCACAACATCAATTAGACTGCAAAATTCCTTTGATATGTGCATGTAGATTGATTGCAAATTAGACTATTATTGAATTTGCTCTAGAATTGTATTATGTCTGTTGTTCACAATCGTCTTTTATTAACGAGCCAATTCAGTTGTAAACTAAACTTTATATCAACAATTATTATAAAAAGAGTCAACAATAGAAAACCAAGACCTATTGTGATTAGTATATTCATCTAGTCAACATAACATTATATAACTTTAAGCAATGGTTCCCATGAGCTTAGACTTGAACAGATAGTCCTGTTTTATCAGCACAAGCAATTTTTTCTCCGTGGAAAGTACTCTTGGAATGTGAGAAACCAAATGTTGTATCTTTCTACCTGTTTGACAGTGGCTTCCTGTAAAACCAGCTGCACAAAAACAGGTGTAAGTGTCTTCTTCGTATCGTGGAACACAACTTCCTCCGTTTTTTTTAAGCAGGGTGTCTGCAAAATATATAAACAGTCATAAGTTTACGATCTGAATATTTTGTCTTCTTTTCTCTTCGTTTCCAAAAAAAACCTTCTCTGCTTGTTTTAATAAAGATGTTGTTAGTGTCACTAACTTGGTAAGGAAACAAGGATATAGATCGGTAGGCACTGGTGTGGTTTGTATTATATTATTGTTAAACACTATGACAGATTAAGTTATCGCTTGGAATTATAAATCGTACATGGTGCTATTATGGGAGAAACTGTTTTCGAAAGATAGATCATGCAGGATACTGAAAAATTTAAAAGACCTGTGCGTTCGTTGCAAAGACCTAACTGAGAGTACAAGCGGGCTGCAAGAGTTCTATCCTCTGTTCTACACAATGAAAATATCGTAACACTCATATTTTGAGTCGTCAAATAGATTTTTATTCTTTGTGTATCCTGCTTCATACTGATGTGTCCCCTAACTAGTATGGGTTTCTCCCAGGCTACATGGTCTTACATTTCGATAAAATCTCTCATTTCAAATCATCAATGAATCGTTTGAAAACAAACAGTTTAACTTGAAATTAGGCTTAAAAAAGGAAAATCTATTTGCCTTCGATGCCTTGATAGGAGTTCAAAAATTTGTATTGGGTCTCAATTAGAAATAAAAAAGGCAAGACAGGTGAATGAAAAATTTTGTCAGCTTTATGTCTTCAATTTTTGGTGATACATTTCTAATGTTAAAAAGCAATTACATGCAAAGTTTTAACTTTGGTTGATTGTTCTAAACCTATACCTCTGGAGGTAAGACTTTTACTGTAAGTGCGGTTCTTTTTTTCCTGTTTCTAATTCCCGTTTAAACTTTTTTATCCATCAGTTTATAGCTAATTAACATTAAGAATAATTATACAACACCGCTTCAGCCTATGACTATACCTTTAATGAGAATTACAAAGTCAGTCGTATCTACTACTAGAGTGGCAGTGATGTTCATAAAAACTCTTAAATTTCTTTTTAGTTTACTGCTTGTGTCAAGTTTCTGAGGCCTACGAATTTTAAAATCTCTCGCCGGCAGTGAAAGACCCTATCAAGTTCTTTTTCCGAACAAGCTCAGTTTACCTTAATTCGACGCACATAGTTTGTTCGTCATTATTATAAAAACAGCTTAAGTGCAAATCTTACTTATTTTTAATTTCTTTATCACTCTATATAGGTAAGATGATAAGAAAATAACCAACTAAATGTCATGTTCATATTGTTTAAAAGCTGTTCTACATACGATTTGTGTAACATCTCTCTACTTTATTATTACCAGTAACAAAAACAAACAAAGCGCAGTATTTTCATTGCTAGCTAGTTATTAATTTGCTTATATAATCAAAGACAAAAAATAATCGCGCGCTTTGCAAAGTTAATTTGCAGAAAAAAACTCTTGTTTTGTGATGAAGTGGTTTTGTAAACTTTATTTTTGCCTAACTAGCATGAAATCTTTGATGAAGGTAATTGTTTCATAACATCATATATATCACGTCAGCTGAGCTAAGGTTTATGATAATAAGATGGAAGCTGAAACTCTTCAAGCCTATGAGCCTGTTGTGATGGTGCGAAATAAGACATTTAACGTATAGCAATTGTGAGGTAGTACTTACTTGTTGAAATGCGTCAACTAACACTTAGCTTAACGCCACGCTATGGAAAATGCTACCTTTTTACACAAAACTAAGAATGAACTAAGCATAAAGATTGTGAACGTATCAAATCAGTTAGCAACTTTTCCGCTTTCGAAACTTTGACGAAACCTTTTATCATTTCAATTTTAAAACAACTCCAACTGATATTTCACACTGTGAAGTGCATTGTTTATTAAACTACAATAAAGAATTATTAGTTATTCCATCCAACAAGCAATAGTAAACGTTATCCTTGTAGGAACTGCCTGATGATAAAAAACAGCAGTTTAGTTTCACATACCACACTGAATACTTACTTATAAGGATAAAGTATAATTCTGTCAGAATCTGGAGTATGTGAATCTCGCGCGCTGATAGGTCGAGAGCGCAAAAAGCCCTGCTCTGTTAGAGAGCACACGGAACGCTTTTGAAAGTCTCACATAACACTAAATCAAAATCCGCCAAAATTTTTACTGCTCGCAAATAATCATTTTTATCGTAGAAAAACATGTTAGCCAGTGACAAAAAAACAGAATTATAGTTTAAATCTGATACCAAATAAAAATGAGCCTATTTAGGTATTAAACTGGGAAACCAAAAACAAAAAGATGCGGTTTGCTTCAGTCGACAATTCAGAGCTGGCTCAACAAAATCCCTGACAAAAAAATACGAAGTACTCGACGAAATGATTTCTTTTGTTAAGAGTAATAAATCTCTAAAATAACGTCTAAGTAACATTATTTAGACAGAGCAAAAGCAAAGAAAATTTGAAGAGTAACATTTTTTAGTCGAAAAACAATTTTTATACGCAAAATTCGAAAAACAATGCAATTCAAGCTAGGTACCGAACTAAATCTTAAACTTGTTAAGCTTATATATTTATCCAACTTCTTTCTACTTTTAATGAAGAAACGAGGAATTAAAAAGAGTCTCAGAAATTTTCAACGAAAGAACTGTTAAAAAACATCTATTACCATTTTTAGTCGGCCGAGTGTGCACAAGGTCGATTTCAATGGCTCTTTCAACAGTCTCTCCAACCAGATTCATTCATCAGGCAGCCGTTACATTGTCCGAATCCAGATCCAAAGCACACGAAGTTCTATTATCACAGATTGCGTAAATCTTGAGGGCATGTTCTTCGCCGCGGACGGCTCGTGACTTTCAAGCTTTTGATCAATTCTCCCAATATCGCATATCCCCCCATCGTGCAATAAAAAATTACACAGCACAGAAAATGCGTTTTATTGCTTAATTAGACATTAACTAAGTAAGACTTTTCTAGCTATATATAGCAGAGAGTAGAATAAACAACCGTAAGTAATCATACAAGGCACCCACGTCCCACCACGAAGAGAATTATTTACTTAAGAGCTGATGCGCTGTCAGAGGGAATACTTTAGTCAAGGCAAAATTTCTGAAAATGTCATTAGTTGTTGCCCTCAGATAATTCAGGTATAGTGGTGCTGTTTAATTTTAACCGTCATTAAGCAGTTTGTGCGACGGCTGGCCTGAAAAAAAAACAATCCATAGTAACGGGCTGCCTACTACACTGGCTCGAGAACTAAAACATCAAAAACGGAGAAGAACGAAGACTATATGGGGCAAGTTGAATTGAGGTTAAACAGCCAAAATAGTTGATGTCGTCTTTACCTACTTTTTAGTTAGGATAAACAATAAAAGTTTAATGTTGACAGCTTACCCCAAGTGTGGAAGGGATTGTGAAATTCGAATTTGACTAAGAGTCGAAAGGAAGGAGGAAGGGGTCACTTGGACGTGCAAAATTTATGGGACTAATTCTTTGTTCTAGTCATGTTTTTTATCCATTACCATAAACTGGTTGAAAATTTGCAGTTAGTTCTTAGCCATTTACAATGGGAAGCACTTGTGTTTAGTGTGCTTGGTTCCAATGAACCACGAAAAACAGGTCGACATAGCAAAATTTCTATGCAAGTTTTAAATTTCAGCGATAAGAGATACTGTTCGGCGTTACTTCAAAGACCTTAAGGTTCGGATTCAACTCTTTTTCGTCTTCAACAATCAGCGCTTTGTCTGTTTCCGTGTGCGTATGCGTGCGTGCATGTGTTTGTGTGTATTTGTTTTTGTTTGTATTTCCTTCTTGAAGTTTCATTTGTATAAAGACCAAGTTCTAACGTCGTTATCAAATGTCTCCAAAAAGTAAAACTATAATTAATTTCATTAAATTAATTAAATTTTAACAAAAGTTTATAAGAAAAGGTTAAGTTAAGTATAACAAAAGGCAAACAACTGTTTTAACGTAAACAAAGAGAAAGTCTTAACAAAAATACAAGCCAGATGTTTCTTTTTATTTTGTCGCAACAGTTCTGAAATAAAAAAGAGCTTTAAAGCCTATACATTGTTTAGCTTTGTCTGATCGTGGTACCACGTTTTTCCTATTCTGGAATAAGGCTTAGCCGAACACCCTGAGAAACATTAACTTACCACCTAAATCATTTTCGATTCATCGTCCAGTATTAAACTATTTTTTTCCTAGAAATAGTATCTATTCATATGCATGTATAGGATTTCCTTGAGGTGCCTAAGTCTGGTAACAATGAGCTCTCTTTGAATGAGTAACATTGATAATAGGATGCAAGACAGACAACAATTAAAGCAAAGAAAATCAAACGTTTGAAAACTTATAGGATATATGTGCTTCAAAAACAAACCTAGTATTTAGAATTCCTTGATCAGATCATCGGTTTACTGGCATAACCTTAACGTAACCTTAACGCTAACCTTTCCAAAAACTCTGCTGATGGATTGTTTCCGTCGGTAGTATTTCTAAATCTCTTATTCATCATAAGCTATTTGAGGGTTTGTCTCAATTAATTTTGCCCGATATATTGATTCTTCATCAACAAATACTTGTTGTTGTTATCCTGATTTTATCCTCACTCGCTGTACCATTCAATATGCACAAAACCGTTGTCGTTAGCATTGCCACCATTTGTGCCCGAACACCCTGATCCACTGCAATACGAACCCCCACCCCCACCGGCTTGCTGTTCATGCGTACCACTTCCACCCCCTGAGTATCCCCCGCCACCACCAGAGGCGCCGTTGTCCTCTGAGCCTCCACCTCCTCCCCCAAAACCCCCGACAGCTCCTGGGGCAGGACCGCCATTGTTACCACTGTTCATTCCACCAGCACGACCACCAACCCAGCCTTGAGCACGTGACCCTCCCCTTTCGCCATGCTCAGATCCTGCCCTTGAACAACCCTGTCCAAACCACCCTGCACCTACCCCTCCGTGATAACTAGCGCCTTTAGTGTTACATTGACCTGCTTGGCCCCCAGAACCTCCATTACGACTTCGAGAAGGATTTTTCCCACGACTGCTAGTTCCACTTGTTCCTGACTGTCCATCTACTCCATTGTAACCAGCTGAAGCTCCCCCACCCCCACCTGCTGCGATGAGCAAAGTGTTGTCTGTTTTATAGACGAAAGACCCACCCCCTCCCCCAGAGCCTGCGTTATCCTCTACTGATGTTCCTAGTTGGGCAGCTGTCAAAGTTGTTGAGCGACCATTTTTCACTTCAACTGAGTTTCCTCCCCGTTGACCAACCACTATTTTCAATACAGTTCCAGCATCCAAACGAAACTTCCCCACCATAGTTGCTCCTCTACCACCAAAGTACGTCCCGGGACGATACCCATAATTATACGAATGTGTTCCCCCTCGTGCACCGCCGGCTGTGATCCGGTGCCAACCGGTTCGTTTTACTATTAGGTGCTGGATTGTCCCATGGCGACCAGAGCTCCCCATGCTGCTATACTTAGCAACTAGTAAAGAAAAATAAAACGCATCTAGCCAAACAACATATTTAACATTGTATCTATCATTAAGATCATTATATAAACATAGTTGAGACTACGGTGAGCTAAGTTTTTAACTAAATAAATGTTTTAAGATTCATCAACTCAAAGAAGACTAGCTAAATGGATAAACATGTTCATTACCATCACTAATGTTGTTGTTATTGAATTAAGTTCGCAATATTCACACTTTGAGTTCAGCTAAAATGATTTACTAGGTGTGCAAATCAAAATTTCAGACAGATTATGATCTTTTAAAATTTTCAATTTACATCCTGAAGCTAAAAGTTCTGTTAGATAAAAAAATCTTAGGAAAAATGTAAAATATATTTTTTAACTGATAAAAAACATCTTCTGTTTTGTTTATACGTTTGATTTAATTTTTCCTTAGTTTTTAAAAATGTATGCTCTTTTTAACACCCATTTTGAAATCACAGTTAATCTGTACAATTTTGAACTTTAAATGGCATCTTTCTCAGCCATTCTCAAGCTTAGAAAGCCTACGGGACTTCAGGATTGTACTAGATGCTTTGGGAAATCAGAATGCTTAACAAAACAAATCTACTTTTAACATTCGGTTCCCTGTAAAACGTGTTGATTTTCGTCTTTTCTCATTGTGTGATTTCAAAATTGATGTTAAGTAGACTGAATTGAGCTCGTGTCGTGCTAGATTGGTCAAACTCAAGATATGCGCTTAGTTGGCTTAAAAACTGTACTCCACTCAGCTCAAATACTATTAACAACATCAGTTCTTAGATAAATTAAACGACCTACATAGTTTGCAGTTGTGCCCGTCCCATGAAAAACTTGCTTTACAGACGCAATTGTAGGACCCCAAACTGTTGATGCACTCTGCGTTGACATCACAGGAATAAGTTGCCGACAGACATTCATTTATATCTAATGGAGGTAAATTCACCAGGTTATTGAAAGTTTTACAAATATCATTTTAGTGTTCTGCACAAAAAAGCATACCTTCAAAAGCACTAATGATTTTCCAATGTCTTTGGGAAGTGAGCTGCTTGCTCTACAAGCGAAGAACGCGGGAAAAGAAGTTCAACCTCGCTATACAGACATTTGCTTTGTCCTTTCAGTGTCCACAAACGAAGAGGTTTAACTGTATTTGAAATGCTGATTACGTGAAAATAGCTTTGTTAAGAATATGCTAGTGATCAGGAACCTGTTCATTCCGATAAGGGTTCATTAGTGAGGCAAAAGCTCTAGTTGAGGTGACTCTTCTATTTATTGCTTAGTTTTCCTATCGCTTAACAGATCGTCACTTCCATAATAGAGAGTATGGACCTATCCAGACAATGTCATTTTGCTTGCTATTCATTGGCGACGTGCTAAAAGAAGTAAGATAACAGAGAGCTCTAAGTTACTTTGATTATGATTTATCCTGCTAATTACTCGAGTTGCCATAACGATATTCCAAAGATTCTTTATCTTTAATTTTTTTAATTTCCTTCCTTGACTTTGGTTTGCACAAGGTTCAAATCGTGCTACATTTTTGTGTCGACTCGAGATTTTGTTTCATATAAACTTTTTGAGTTCAAGGTTAAATATTTGTCAAACATTAAAGTAAATGGCGATTTTCAAACTTAACGAGTCAAACCAAAACTGTGTGCTTTTCAGCAAAAGAAAGTTAAAATGTTGCAGATGTTGAAATGCACCGACCTCGTGTGTTAGCCGCTTTGAAAATTGCTAACTACTTTATCATTAATGAGGAAGCAACGTCGTATGTATAGTCTAGTAAAAAAAGTCTTGCTGGATTTATCTCGTAAAACGTGGAAAATGCTTTCAAAACAGTGACAGTAAGACAAAGCGTTTTTAAGGGCTGCAATTTATACAAAGTTTGATAAGAGGCGCGACTAGCCACTTTTCTTACAAAAAATTGAACTTGATAATGAAGCAAAAGCTAACCGGAACGTTGACTCAGCAATTACAGCTCTTCCCCATGAATCTAACACAAAAGTACTCACCGATGGTCACACTTGCTGACACAGAGTCACCAAGCTCATTTGAAGCAACACAAGTGTAATTCCCTTGATTACCAACTTTTAGCGACGAAATTCTTAACGAAATTTTTCCAGGACCTCCCTCCACAAGCGGTTTGATGTAGCTATGATTGTTTCTGCTTCTTGTCCACTTTAAGTAAGGTATCGGATTTCCTGTTGCCTCACATAAAATTCGAACAGTTTGATTTTCACGATACTCTGCAACACTCTTTGGTTTAACTGTGAATACTGGAGGTACTATAGATAAAAGAAAAAATGTTATTTAGGGACTGGTCAAAAAGTATAAGGGGGGGTGGGCCGGAGCAGAAGGGGGGGTGGGTCATCAGATT